>JAPYYR010003006.1:0-17282 GCA_030523065.1 Aphidius colemani | reverse complement strand
TAAAAAAGTTTTATGTTGTGGCACTCGACTAATCGTAGGGTCAAAAATAATAACAATTCAAACAAATTAAACAAAATAGTAAATAAATACACACAGGTGATGAATGATGACATATTTCAAGTATTAAATTCTTTATTTAGTTTTATTTTAATTAAATAATCTACGTTTGTGTTTATTTATCATTACATCAATTACATTTAGTAGCGCCAAAATTTAAAATTATACCTTTCTATCAATAAACAAGTTGATATTAAAATTATTAATTTATGGTTTATCACAATAGACCACATATTAATTAATTAATTAAATTATTTATTTATTTATTTATGTATTGTTAACAGAAATGTAAATTTACTATAGTTTGTGCTGATGTATAATACCAATATATAGACATAGACACGTGTCTTGTTATTGTTGGAAAAAAAAACTAAAATATTAATTTATGTGTATTAGATAATGGAGGGCCAAAAGAGAAAATGGAATAATTATTACTCAAAAGATCAGAGAAAAAAAAAACAAGCATACATAGAAAGTGGAATGAAAGGCTTTCTTTGCACATGCAATTTTCGTGAAAAAGAATGCATAAAAGATGCATACAAGTTGCTTGAAAAATTTGAAGCTGAGTTAATAAATGATGACAATAGCAATAGTGTTGCTGTTGTTACCAAAGAAAATCATGATGATGTATCAGATGCATTGAATAAAGAACTTGATGAATTAAAAAAACAATCAGATAAATCAGCTGTTGCTAAAAAATTTCAGGTTTGTTTTATTAATTAATCAATTATTTAATTAATCTAAAACATGTTTTTTTTTTTTTTGTTTTTAGTATATTGATACTGGAGTTAAAAATTGTATTTTCATAAGTACAACTTTGGCAAATCCACTTGATTTGGCCATGAAAATATTTCAAGATTTGGATGAAACAAAACAAGGAAAAAGTCGATTTCTTCTGAGACTTGTACCGATTCAATTGATTTGCAAGGCAAATATTGTCGACATCAAAGCCAAATCAGTTGAATTAATTGAAAAATATTTTACCGAAACACCAAAGACATTTGCTATTGTTATCAAGTATTAAGTTTTTCATTTTTTCATTTAGCAAATTTAATAACAATTGATTTAATTTAATTTAATTTAATTTAATTTATTTAATTACAGTCGACATTACAATAATAGTCTTCAACGATCAGATGTTATTGAAACAATTGCTGCTTTGATTTGTGAAAAAAATAGTGAAAATAAGGCAGATTTATCAAATCCAGATGTTGCCATTGTTGTTGAAGTTATTAAGGGTCATTGTCTCATTTCAATTGCACCTCATTATTTTAAATATAAAAAATATAATTTATTGGAATTGTGCAACATCAAAGAAGAAACAGTTCAATCATCAACAACTTGTGATAATGAAAATGAGCCAAAAAATGTTGATTGATTAAGATTTGAGAATAAATGTTTCTTTATTTTATTTTATTTTCTCTAAATCAACTTTAATAGATATTTTTTTTGTAATTACAAATTGTTATCTAACATTGTGTTTAATAAATAAATAAACAGCATTCAAAGTTAGCCTTAAAATGTATTTATTTAATTATTGTCTTTTTTGTGTGCTAAAAAGTAAAAACTGCTAAAAACAAAAAAAAAATATATATATAATTAATGATTTATTCAAGAAAGCAAGTATAGTGTGTATCCACCTTAAAAATATAATAATAATAATAATTGAATGTGTGTGTGTGTGTGTGTGTGTATACGCAATTTATGTATATATATATTTTACTGTATTTTACTAAATAAATAGCTTGATACACATAAAAACATTTTAGACCCAACAAAGTACAGTAAAAATATATTTATATATTTATAAACAATAAAAAAAAAAAATTATAAACCAATTAATATAAATTAATTAACCTCAAGGTATTAACAAACAAATAAAGCATTGTGTAATGAAACAAACTTTATAGATAGGTATACACCTATAATGCACACACAGACACATATAAACATTAATTAATTAATTAATTGGCTGATTGATTGTAATTAATCAATTAAATATTTACAAGTTTTTGTTTTATATCTATTTACAGTTTTGAAAAAAATTAAAAATGGGGGCTAGACTCCTGAAAGATCCAACAACAGCAAATTGTCGTATATTTGTTGGTCATCTTCAAACAGATGATATGACTAAAAATGAGCTTGAAGATCATTTTTCAAAGTATGGAACTATCATGGGATCACTGATGAATCGAGGATTTGGTTTTGTTCAATTTGAAAATGAAAAATCAGCCCAAGCAGCTATACAAAATGAAAATGGACAAATGTTTAAAGGCAGAAGGATTGGTAATTAATTACCTAATTAATATTTTTGCTTTCATTTTTGTTTTTTTTTTTTTTTTTTTTGACAATGATATTAATTATTGAAACTAATAAATTTAGATGTAAAACCAGCAAAAAAAGATAGTGGAGGAAGTAATGACAATTCAAAGTCATCAGGAAATTCAAATAATAATAATCAGTTTAGTCCCAGAAACAACAACAACAACAACAACAACAACAACAACAATAATCAATTTCGTAATAATTCATTTGGTGGTGGAAATCAAAGTTTTCAACAAAAAAATCAATCAAACTATGGTGGAAATAATAATACCAATCAACAACAAGGCTTTGACCTGTCTGACTCAAATCAAAAGTCAGAATCAAATCAATTTGAAGATCAGCCAAAAGATACTTCTACTTCATCATTATCATCAAAAAATCAAAATCAATCTAATGATGACAATCAAAGTCAAGATCCCACTGAAAATCGTAAAAATGATTCATTTAATAATAGAGATAGCAATGATTCATTCAATTCACAACAAAATCAATCAAATAATACGAATAACATCAGTCAAAATCGTCAACAAGACGATGCAATTTCAAATAATCAATCATTCACTGATGGTAATGATGATAATAGTAATAATAATAATAAAAATGCAAATGCAAATGCAAATGATGATTCAATGAATAATGGGCAACAAAATCGTCCAAACAGCAACAACAGTAGTAACAACAATAATAATGATCAAAACTCATCATTAAATCAAGGAAACAACAACAATAATAATAATAATAATAATAACAATAATAATTCATCAAGAATAAGAGGTCATCGAGGTGGTAAAAATCGTAATAAAAATCGTGACAACTCATCAGGTAATAATTATCGCGATAGAAGTCCATTAAATCGTGGTGGTAATAATGATGACAAATGGGATCATAATAATAAACGAGGAAATAATAATAATAATAATAATAATAGTTTTGGTCATCGTGATGCATTTAATAATAATAATAATAATAATAATAATAATGATATGAATAATATGGGTGGTGGTGGTGGTGGTCGTATGCCTTTTGATGATCGTATGACACCATTTGGAAGATCAGGTGTTGGTGGTGTTGATTATCCACAAATGCCACAAATGCCATTACAACCAGATAAAAATGATTGTGAAATAATTGTTGTTAGTAAAATATTGACTGAATATGCTGAGGCTATTGAAGCACGTCTTAAAAAAATGGATTTAACTGTTGATTTGTTATTTCCAAATGAAGAAGTACCATTGAATCGTGTACTTGGTAATATTGCTAATCGTGGATGTTTATATGCTGTTGTTATAACACCAATAAATATGGATCATCATTCAATGACATTAAATATACTTCATGGTTTACCACAAGAACACAGAAATATGGCTGTTGAAGATGCATTAAGTCTTATTGCACGTGATTTTAGTAATTATAAATCTGGTGGTCGTAGTGTACCAATTAATATACCATTTACTGCTGATCGTCATCCAGATGCAATACAAGTATTATTAAATATGCTTGCTGATAATCATCAATTGACTGTATTACAATATGACAGGTTAATTAAATATCTTGATATTAAACGTGAAGAACAAGTACAAATTGAACTTGGTGATGTCAAAGATATACATACATCAACAACACTTGCTGTATCTAATCCAAAACAAGCTGAATTACAATCAAGAATATTAAATATATTAAATAGTAATAAGCCAAATAATGAATCAACAATACCAGCAGCTGAAACAACAACAACAACAACTATTACAACAACTACAACAACAATATCATCATCACCACTACCAACAACAACAACAACAACAGCAGCAGCAGCAGCAGCAGCAGCAGAAACAACAACAATAGTTTCATCAATTCCAACTCCAGTACCTCCAGCAACTAAAAATTGGACAACAGGTTGTTAAAATTAATAATTAGATATTATTTTAAATATTTTTTATAAAAAATAAATAAATAATTAAATTGATTGATTTTATTAAGGTGCAACAGTACTTACAACTTCAACAACATCAACAAGTGGTGTGACACCCTCACCTCTTCTTAATGATCCAACTGTACAAAAAGCACTCGACAGTCTATTACAAGGTAATTTATTAAAAAGTATTGGTGATTCACAAAATCAATCATCATCATCATCAATAACAACAACAACAGCAGTATCATCATCAACAACAACAGCATCCTCAACACCTCAACCATTATTTGCTGCATACTCAAATATTAATCGATTTTAATTAATTTTTGTATTTAATAAGTTTTCTTATTCATTATGTACTGTCGACGTTTATTTTTTTTTTTTTTTTTTATATAAATATATATATATATAATAATAGTAGTAATAACAATACATAACATATATTATTGACTTAATAAATCATAATTTGAAAATGATTGTTAATTGTCAATAATATTTTGACAAAATGAATGAATAAATCAAATAAAATCAATCATTTGAAAATAATAATAATAATAATATAATTATATGTACGTCGTATTATTGATTGTTCAATCTATATAATAAAAAGCAGCAAATAAATAATCATTGGTTTTATTTAACTTTGTAATTTACCCAAATAATAAGTTCTCAAATAATGTACAGCATGTAATATTTCTTCACATGGTTTAATGTTAACTTGACTATGAAGAATACAAATAACTTGCTTGACAGCTTCAATATCAAATTTATTATCAATTAATCTTTTTCTAAATGGTTTTAATTGTTGTACAATATTTTTATTATTTGATATTGAACCAATGTGATTTTTTAATATATCATTATAAGTTGGCCAGTCATTTATACAAGCTGGACAATTGCAATCAAAGAAATATTCATCCATTAATTTTTTTTTACGTTGTATTTTTGGCATATATGAATAATCAGCACCATAGCCAGTAAATATTTGTTGACCTGGATAAATTGGTTCAACAGCTCGTGTAATCATCATTAATCCGTCAAAGTGTCTAAATGTATTTGGAGCACATGAATGATTGTATAAACTGTGAGCAATATATAAACCTGAGCCTGATTTAATACCTGGTTCTGGTTGTACCTATTTAATAAATTTAATTTAATTTAATTTAATTTAATTTATTAATATTTACAAGTTGGAAAAAGTAACATTTGATAAATATTAAATATACTCAACAGAAAAACAATTTGATGATGTTATAACACAAGCTCTAAGCATTACAGATCCACAAAATTTAATATCTGGATATTTATTAAGATATTTAAGTTGTTCAATGTTTAATTTTTTACCAAAAAAAGTTGTTTGTGTTGAAATTAACATAATTGATAATGCTGATAAACAAGCAAATGCACTTATTCCAATAACAGGTCTTGTTGTAACATTTGTTGCCAAACTAAGTGCTGATCTTGGACTTTTACTGTCTAGTATATTTTCATCAGTAAAACCAGCAGTCCTAACATCTTGAATTGTTGTTGTTGTTGTTGTTGTTGTTGTTGTTATTATTATTATTGTTAATAAATTATTATTATTTTATTTATTTACCTGAATTTTTTTCAGCAATTTTTAAATCGTTTCGTAATTCATTAATTTTAGTACCATTTGATGTAACTGTTAATAATAAACGTGTTATTTTCATGACCATTCGTACTTTATCTTCATCCATATTTAATAAATTAATTAATACACTTAAAATTGAACATTCAATATTATGTCCATCATTCCATGATAAATTTTTACATTCAATAGAACAATATTGAGCAATTGGACATTCTGAACAAGGTATCAAGTTGAAGCATCTTTCAAGACAATAATGACAATGTGTATAAAATCTATATGTATAAAATAATAGTCAATTATTATTTGTAACAACAACAACAACAACAACAACAACAACAATATAATATATCATGTAAATAACGTACTTGTCTTGATAAATTACCCAACAATATGCTTTCTCAATAGTCATAATATCACCTGGTTTAAAATGACAAGTTGCAACGAGATGTCTACCATAATCATGTGAATATGATATTTTAATACCTGCACTATGTGCTGGTGCTTCATTGCTGGCTCCATAAGGCACTGGCATAACTTTTTTATCAAGTAAATATTTTTCTTTACTTTTATTGATAGATGATTTTTCAATTTCTTCAATTGCTCTAGTAGCACGTTCCTCCAATTTATTACGTTTATCCAAAGGATAATTTAATTCAATTGCTGTTGTAATATCAGTTATACATTGTTTGAATAATTTTTTACGATAAAGAGCTGCTGAACGATTTGCATGAGCATAAGCTTTCAATTCATCTGTATCAGCATATGCCAAGCTTTTAGTATAAAACTCGATAGCTTTGTTATCATCACCACCAACAAAATATTCATTACCTAAATATAAATATAAATTTATCACTGTAACTGATAATTTTATAAAACATATCAACTCACCATCTTCTCGATATTTAACTGAATCAATATTATTTTTTTTTTCAATTTTCAATAATGGCATTGGTGATTTAGCCATATTTTGTAAAACACCACATACCAAAGATTCAAACTCACTCTGAAGACCATAGCCAACATGTGAACTATTTTTTGCTTTTATTGTTAATATTATATTTTGAATAACATCCATTGTTAAATGATAATTTTCTATACGCTAAGTAACGTGCCAAGTGATAAAACTAATTTCAAATGAATAAATAAGCAACTAATGTTGGACCAGTAGAGGATAATTGTTTCTTGTTTTTTTCCAACTTCTCTAATTACATTTAAAAATACATTGAATAGATTAGTTTTTTTTTTCGGTATAAAATTCTTCTTGAACTTTTAACTTAAACTATTTGGCAAACATTCAATCATCATCATCATCATTGACTGATGGAAAATACTTGTTGACAATATAATAATAATAATAATAGAGTAGATATTTTTTTATTTTTATTTATTTTTTATTAAATGAGCATTTTTAATCTTCTTCATTTTCTAAATTAATGTGACTGCCAAATTTAGCATAAAGTGAAACTTTAAGATCCGTCATAAATGTTTTGAGATCTGAACATTTACTCTCCAGTTCAGCAATTTCTTCAAGTTTTTTTTCCTTGGCCTCTTCAAGACATTTCTGTTAAATAATTAAATGTAAATTTTTTAAATTCATTTTAATGAATGAAAATATAGGTAAATATTATTATTCAAACCTGAGTTTTTTCAAGATCTTGATTAACAAATAAATCACCAATACGATATGCCACTTTGACATCATCATCCATCAATGCCATTTCATCATATGCGTCTTCCAGGTTCTTCAAGTCATTCTGTAAACAAATTATTTATTATTTTGTAAGTAGTAATTGTTGTTGTTGTTGTTGTTGTTGTTGTTGTTATTATTACTTAGTCATGTGTGACCAAATATAGCAATAAAAAAATAGGCAATTTCCAACAACAAAAAGGAGGCTACCTGTTTTATTTTGAGTTCTTCCTTTAAATCATCCAACTGGGCATTTTGTTTAGCAAATTTGTTGATTTTTTGTTGATCCTCATATGAGATATGAATATCTGAATCCTATAAAATTAACAATATAATATTATTATTATTATTATTTATTTTATTTATTATTAGGTATATATTAATTTAAATTTACCGGTTGAAAAGCACCCTGAGTATTTTTTCCTCCAGTCATGATAAATTATATTTAATAATTTTATTTGTATTAAATTGACACTATTTTTTATGGGTATAATTTATTTATAAATAAAAAATATGTATTTAACCACGAAAAAAAAAAAAAAAAAAAAAAAAAAAAAAAAAAAAAAAAAAAAAAAAAAAAAAAAAAAAAAAAAAAAAAAAAAAAAAAAAAAAAAAAAAAAAAAGCGACATAGGGACACATAGGGATATTCTTCCATTGAGAGAAAAAGAAGGGGTAAAAAAATAATACACACACTGAATCACTGGATCACGTGACTGTGGTTAGTGGATGCGTTTTGTGAGTTTTTTTGGCGCACTTGACCAGGTACGAATATTATACATACATATATATATATATATAGCCATATAGGCACATATAGGCACATATAGGTATATATTACATGCAATTACATGTATGTATATACAATATTTATATTATAGTTTAGCTAGCAAAAAATAAATATATTCATTTCAAGTTGTGTGTTTGATAGAATAATAATACAAATCAGGTAAAAAATTAATACAAGTTACATTAACTAGCTGCAAATACAAATACAAATACAAATACAAATGTGGTGAATTAATTCAAGAACATACATGTTTATTGTTAAGTACATCTATCTGCATTTATGTAAATATCTATATTTATTGTTTGTTTGACAAAAAAGAAAAAGAAAAAAAAAAAAAAAAACTTTGGGCACGCCAATTTTTTTTTACGTCGACCAACAAAATTATTGTAAAACCGCCATTATTATTCACTTTTCTTTCTTTCTTTCTTTCTCTCTCTCTTTTTTTTTTTTTTGTGTGGCTCATTTACCTACATATATACCATGGAGGTGAATATGTAGTAGTGTAGTAGTGTAGTAGTACATAAATGATTAAACAGTGTTTGTTAAATATTTATTAATCATTATTATACTATTAATTACACACGTATTAATACATGTATTGCTGTTTTTTAATTTAAGTGAGTATCTGTATAATTGTTATTCATTTAATATCAATAATATTTGCATTTAAATAGAAAAAAAAAGTAAAAAAGTCGGTACGTAGCTAAGAAAAAAAAAAAGCATATACAAACATACACATACACATACACATACACACGGCTTGGTGAGACAATCATTTTTTTTTTCTCCTTAAATAATAATAAAATAATTTTATTAATTATCCATCTGTAAATATTTTTTTTTTGACATTATTAATATTTGATTAATATAATGGTGGTAATGAAAATAATGGTTGGTTAATGGTTTACGATGAGTCTGTGAGTCAACCTTCAATTATTTTCTCTTGTAGACATTTATTTTGTCTCGGTCAACGACAACAAGTTTGTTAACTCTATATTTACATTTATCTCTGTTTTTTATTCTTATTTGTATTATTTTTCATTTTTTCATTTTTCTCTTTGTCCAGTTTTCCTCGCTTTGGTTTTGTATTTGTATTTGTATTTGTATATTATATCCACATAGCACATAAATAGCATAAACCTCTCGTTCATGAAAAAATTATATCCACACAAAAATGGCGTCTGTCGTGCACATGGTCGCGGTCAGCTAAAAAAATAATCTCAGCGTTCTTTTAATCAAACAACAATTTTTACTTAATCAAATTGGTTATATTTTACATTTTGTATCAATCAATCAATCAATCAATCAATCAATAATAATCATAATTGGTAAATTTATTTTCTCAGATCAAGACTGGATATTATTATTATTATTATTGTTAATGATTTTATTTGTTTTACAAAAATTAAAAAATTAAATTATATTTTTTTTATGATACCTACATAATTACTTGTAGAATAATTCAACCAATTTATTTATTAAATAATAATAATTTTGTATTTTTAATTACAGATTGTAAATAGCAAGTGTATATAGCTGAGTGTAATTGACCTGGAAAAGGGTGAATTAGTTGATATACGGATATGAGTTCCGGCAACAAATCGCTGGTGTCCTCAGGTGGTGGCAGAGGCGCCAATAAAAATAAGGCATCTCAACAACATGCTAAATCAGATCATCATTCAAAGTCATCAGACACTGCTAAGCATGAAAAAGGACAGGTTAGTTGTTGTTGTTGTTGTTGTTAATAATAATAATAATAATAATATTGTATTTATTTTTTATATGACACACAGTCTCACAAGGATCAAACAAAACATGCACAAATAATGGCTTCAAAATCAGGTGGTATAGATGATCCTGCATTGAGAGAACAATATGAACAAATGATGGAAGTAACACGTCGATCAATGGATGAAGTTATTATGGCTCTTCATGATAGTGATGGTGACTTTGATCGAGCAGTTAATGATTTATTAGAGGGTGTATCATCTGAATGGGAAGTCAAAAAGAAAAAACCACGTCAACCAAGTGGTGCCAAAACAAATATTGATCAATCTGGTGATCAAGACGAATCATCAGGTAATATTGGCGGAGGCAACAACAACAACAATAAAAATAAAAATAATAATAATGTTAGTGGTAGTGGTGGTTCCAACAACAACAATAATAATAATAATAATAATAATAATAATGCCACCACTGGTGATTGGGAAGAAAGACGTAATCAACGTGGTGGTGGAGCACCACGTTTACGTGGTCGTGGTCATCATGTTAATGACAATCGTGGCTGGCGTGGTCGTGAAAATAAAGAAAATGAAAAAAATATAGAAGAACGTGAAGGAGGTGGAGGTAGTAGTGGTGGTGGTGGTGGTGGTGGTGGTGGACGAGACAATAGTGGTAATTATGGTGCTGCACGTCGTGGTGGTAGAGGTGGACCCGTTAGATCTAGTGGTAGAGGAGGTAGAGGAGGAGGACGAGGTCTTGGTTCTCGTACATATGCTAATAGAGATCCATCGTCTTCAACATCCACTAGTCGAGGTCGTGGTCGTGGTGGTACTCATAACTTTAATCGTCCAATTGATACTTGGACTGGAAGTGAAGAACAACAACAAAGTGATCATAACAAAAAAACTGATTCATGGAATAGTGTTGAGCCATCTGAAGACTGGGACAATGAAGAATACACTGGTTCTTTGGCTGATACTAAAGTATTTACACCAAGTACATTGAATAGTGGCAGTGATCAGACATCAAAAACAGAAGAAGTTAAAAAAGAACAACAATCAGCAGTTGTAACATCATCTGTACAACCACAACAACCACAACAACCACAACCACAACAACAATTACAAAATGAAGGTTTACAAAATATTTCACAACATCCACAACAACAATTATTACAATCTCTTAGACATCAACCACCATCTTTAATTCAGCCAACACAACAAACTGGACAACAATTACTTGGTATGTCAACTCAACAAATTCAACAAATGACACAACAACAACAACAACAACAACACCAACAACCATCTACAGTTGGTGGTGGAGCATTGACTGCTGCTCAAAGTCAATATTTGACTCAATTGACTCAACAGTCATCAGAAAATTATAAAATTGCAATACCACCAACATTTACAACATTACCACAACGACAACATATAAAACATCAACGTCCACGTGTACCTCCACCATCTAAAATACCATCAACAGCTGTTGAAATGCCAGCTGATCCTGTTAACAATAATAATACAAGTTTGCTTGATGTACAATTTGGTGCACTTGAATTTAGCAGTGATCCAAATAGTCTTGATAATTCAATTACTACAATAACATCAACGTCTGTTGATAAATACCCTGTATCAATCAATAATGATGCTTCATTGTCATTATCATCAAAAACAACAGCTCCAACAGCAGCAGCAGCAGCAAAAACAACAACAACAACAATTCCAGCCGCAGTTATTGTTTCAACAACAAATAAAACACATTCTCATGATATCAACAGTACTAATGTTGCTATTTCATCAGTAAATACACCACCAAATACTTACAATTCACCATCTCAAATAATTGGTGCATCAAATCAAACAACAACAGTTATTTATGGTAATACAACTGGTGCTGTTGGTAATAATAATAATAGTAATAATTCATCAACAGCTGTATATCAAATACAAAAAACAAATTCGTATCAAACATCAAATATACCATCAAATTATGGTGGATATGCATCCACTGTTGCAAATGCAGGAACAGGTGTACCAAATAATATTCAAGGCTCAGTACAACAACAACAACAACAATCATCATTTTCATCAGCAGCAAGTGGTAATGTTAATAATTACACAGCTACAACACCAGTTAGTCAACCGACTTATAATACAAATCAAACACCTTCTTCCACATCGTCTTATCCACAATCAAATAATTCACATTTTAATCAAGGTACTCCATCTGTCAATAATTTGACCTCTTTATCGTCAACAACATCATCATCATCATCGACAACAACAACAACAACATCGTCAGCAACAACAAGTAATAATAATAATTCCCCTGCTTATAATCAAACTACCTCGTCAAATCAATCAAATTATCCAAGTGGATTTGTTTCAACAACAACTGTTAGTGGTGGTGGTGGTGGTGGTGGTAATAATAATAATAATGCTACAAGCGGACAATATCATCCAGTCGCTGTTAATGCTTCTAATAATAACAACAACAATAATAATAATAATTATCAAGGTACAGCTGGTTACCAAAATAATAATAATAACAACAGCAATACCACTACTTTTCAATCATCGCAACAGGCCTATCAACAATCTGGTGTAACGACATTTAATAACGTAACACCCCAACAACAACAACAACAACAACAACAACAACAACAACAACAACAACAACAACAACAACAACAACAACAAGTATCTTCATCTACAGCAACATCTCATACTCATACAAAGTTGAATACTGGTTCAAATAAAGATTCATCACAGTATGATGGTAATGTTGCAACAAGCGGAAATGGTGGTAATGGTGGTGGTCCACTAGTCACGACATCAGCAACACTTTGTTTATCCTCATCATCTTCATCGTCAGCGGCAGCAACAACAGGTCAATCATCGTCAATAACTGGCAATGCATTACAAACTAAAGTTACAAATACTAATTCAGTAACTTCAAAAAGTACAAATGTCGGTGTTGGTAATACATCATCAAATAGTAGTGGTGGTGGTGGTGGTGGTGGTGGTACTACTACAACAACTGTTGCTGTTATTACTACTGGTGGTAATAATATTAATAATAATAATAATAATAATAATAATGTAAGTAGTACTGTGACTGGAATAAGTAGTGTTGTTGCTGCTGCTAGTAATACTGGTGGCTCAGGTGCAACAAATAATATGACACCAATGCTTGGCCATCAATATATTATGGGACAAGGTCTGCCCTATGCAGCTTATCAACAACCAATGTACAGTTTTGAAGAACTCCAATTGATGCAACAGAGAATATCACACATGGTCAGTTTAATATAAAAATAAATTATTATTATTATTCTTGTTATTACCTTTTGACTATTTTAGTTTTTTCTTTTTTTTTCTCTTTTTCATTCATTGGTAGATCTTGGTAGTAGCTAAAAAAAATAATTGTTATTTGTTTTCATAAATTTATTATTTAAAAATAATTTTTTTTTGTTTTTTCCAATTACTTACTTGATAGATAATTAGTTGAATATCTATTTTAATTTAACAATAAATGTTTAATGGTTGAGATAAATTGTATATAGTAGCTATGGAAATGGTATCATCATCATCATCATCATCATCTTTTTCTCTATGTATTATTTTAAGTACAAAGTGTATGCATGTAGTTTTGTGTTTCGTTTCCTTGACTAACGCGCAGCCAACTACTGGTTACTATGATACAACATTGGGTTATCAGACAACTGGTCCAGTAACAAGTCTCGGAGGTGGAAGAACCGACGCTTTATCGGGTGTTCAAAGTGTTCAAGCTGTACAAGGTGCATATACAAGCATGAGTGATGGAAGGTTTACAAGAAATGACAGCAATGCATCACCAGTACCATCAACAATGTCTCAACAGGTATTATTATTATTATTATTATAAAATTAAATATTTATTTATTTATTTTTTTTTATTTCTCAAGACGGGAACACAGCATCAACAACCAATTATGAATCCAACATTACCACCGGGTTATGCATATTTTACTTATGGCGGTGGAATAATGCCAGGAAGTTTTCAATATGGTGGTCCATCAATGTATTCTGTAAGTATTTTTATTTTTTAATAAAATAAAAGCTATATTTAATAATAAATAAAATTAATGTTGTTGTCAATGTTTATTAATAGCAAATAACACCTGGTAATGCTGGAACAAATAGTGGTGCTTATAGCACAAAACCAGGTACTTATGGATCAGGTTATGGAGGTGGTGCTACTTATGATACCATTACAAATGCTGGACCAACTGGTGAATACAAAAATACTGGTAGTGCTTATACTGGAGCACAAACTGGCAAAAGTGGTGGTGGTGGTGGTGTTGGTGTTAGTGGTGCTGGTGGAGTAGGAAGTGGTGGTGCTGGTGCTAGTGCTGGTAATGGTAGCGGTGGAGTAGGTGGAGGTACTTGTGCTGTTAACAATAATTCAGGAGCATCATCAGCTGCTGATATTGGTGCAAACATGTATGCTAAAAGTCATGTTGCATTGAATAAAGTTAATGTATGTGATTTTCAATCAAATCGTATATATAAATAAATAAATAAATAAATAAATAAATGTTATCAATATATTATTTGATTATTTTCAGTCTTATGATAAACAAACTTTTCATTCGGCAACTCCACCACCATTTAATTTAACTGGTAATCAGAGTGGTTATGGTGGTCCACATCTTTACATTTCAACATTGCCACAACATATTCATCAACCTTTGCATCAAGATGGTGGTAGTAACTCTGGTCAGAGATCCAACACAAGTTCTCAAAACAAAGGCCAAGCCAAACCAGGCTACAGTTCAACATACTGGACTGGTGGTAATTAATTCATTATATTTAATAATGAAAATATAACAAACAAAATAAAACGGCCACTGATGATTGATCGGAGATTACACACATATTAATTATCATTGCAAAAATTAGAGAGAGAGAGAGAGAGAGAGAGAGAGTTGAATGAAAAAAAAAAAAAACAATATTTTCATTATTATAAATATATTTTTTTTTTCTTGTATTGACAAAAAAAAAAAATAAATTATGAAAAAGACGATGTGTGTGTGCGTGTGTGTATGCGTGTGTGTATATGTGTGTGATGGACCCGCTGGTCGCATACACTTTGATGATGATGATAATAATAATACTAATAATAATAATAATTACTATTGTTATTGATATTGTCATTATTAAATGGTTATGTATTATGAAAAATTTTCTTTGTCTTGATTCTTTTGTAAGTCGCAATTGCATTGATTTAAGTAGAAAAAAATTATTAAAATAATGATAAAAAAAAAAAAAAACAAAAATGACGACAAATAATGAGCAAACACTTTGTTGGCTGTAAAAAAAAAAAAAATAAACAAACAAACAAACAATACTAGAACTAGGCATGCAAAAATAAAAAATGAAAATAAAAAAATACTGAAGCGATCATTGACCTTTCCTGTATAGTGTAAAATCACTCTTATTTGAGTCATAAATTAATTAAGACTGTTGGCCACAAAAAGTCCACATTTTTTTCATTATATTATCATATTATTATTATTATCATTATTATTATTAAATAATTATTGTGTATTTTTATTTCGCTCTACAACATAATAATTTTACTTTTGTTAGAAAATTAAAATAAAGACAATAGCAATGAAATCATCATGATTTTCATGTCGGTATTTATTTAAATTTGTAATTATTATTATTATTATTATTATGATTATTATGTTATTTAATATAAAAATACGACTTTGTCAGAAAATACACTCAATCAAAACGAATCTTAGAAATGAAATGATTGATATCATTGAAACGGCAATTACATTAATTTATAATGAATTGTTTTTCTTCCTTATTTTTCTTATTATTAAAAATAAAAATAATAATAATAATAATAATAAATGATAAACTAAAAGAAAAAATCAGTAGGAATGTGATAAGCATGTAATAAGATTTAAAGACTGTTTTGTCTTACTGATGTCACACATATAGTGAATCACGACGAGGCTTCGTACCATTTTTTTATATAAATCAAAAAACAAAAAAAAAAAAAAACAGAGTTATCAAAATATCCTTTTGTCGGTTAATCGTGAGAATGAGGATTATGATAAATTGCAATCAAGTTTGCATTCTTGTAAAATAATATTTTTAGTTTATTATTATTATTATTATTATTAAAATTAAATTAAGACAACTAAATACATAAATGTGTACTTATCATGCTAAATGATGATGATGATGATGATGATGATGATGATGATTGTCAAAATATTATTTGATTATTATTATTATTATTATTATTATTAATGTCCAAAAACTTGGTATTGTTGTTGGCATTGTAAATGACACATTTTGTATGTATCAATGTAAATTAAACGAAAACATCAGACAAATACTACATACTTAATTGTCGAGTTATTTCTTGAATTTATGTTTTATTAAAATTGATTAGACTTTTTTTTTAAATTTTCCTTTTAAATGAAAAATATTGAGTAAATGTGCGGTTGTATGCTGAGGTAAAATCTATAATATAATAATAAAAGAATTAATTTAATTTGAAATTGTATTAAAATGCAACAGTACAGTATGAAATAATAGTAATAATAATAATAATAATAATAATGATAACAGAAGAAATTGATGAGAATAATAGAAGCTTTAAATTTTTTCTCTTTATAACTGTTTATAACGATAATTGTCATACATTAATAATTTTTTGTATTTTCATTGAAACTATTAATCAATTAATAAAAACGCTATCGGCTAATAATAATAATAAACTATCTACGATAGTGAGAAGAAAAAGAATAGATAAATTACTGTGTATAAATATACCTAAATAAATAGAAGAATAAATAAATGTACAATGTATGTAAACTTGAATTACAAAATTCTATATGAAAAAATGTATTTATAAAAATATTAATATTAATATTAATAATAATCAGAATATCAGAGAATTCGTTTCCTATCAGAAAATAGACACTCGACCGTCTTCTTTTTACTATCAAATAATCTTGCCAACCAATATAATGTTCCATCTTCTCAGCTCCCCATCTCCCCATCTTTGATAGATCTATGCAAAGCCATAACTAAATGAACATTAATCATATGACTTTTTTCATGCTGGTTGGTGTTGTTGTTTATTGATTCCACTGTATTT
>JAPYYR010003005.1:0-15919 GCA_030523065.1 Aphidius colemani | reverse complement strand
CAAATTTATATTTAAAAAAATTTACATATATCTTTGATCGTTGAGCATAAAAGCAAAAAAAAAAAAAAATAATAATTCTATATTCTATTGCATGACACGAAAAGTATTATTAAAGTTACTCAAGACTCGATTGAAAAGGTCAAAAAAAAAATGATTGATTGATTGATGATATTGATAGATGTTTTTCTTTTTTGTAATGCCATAATGTCTAGTTTTTAAATAAAAATTATAAATAGATATTAAGAGTAGTTACTAAGCAGTCGATCGATTGATAATTAAATTTTTTTTTTCTGATAATGACTCGACTCGCGCGAGACCAAAGAATTAAAAATAATGGAGAAAATAATAATTGATTTATTAAAAAAGTCAAGTATCAGAATAATTGATTTAAAACAATAAACTGATAGTGATAATTTTTAGTTTGTAAATATTATTTAAGATTTGTATATACAAAATATTGCCACGTTGAAAATTTAAACAAGACAAAATGAAAATAAAATAAACCAAAAATGGCAATTAGCAAAAAAGTCAAAAAAAAAATTATATAAATTCCAAATAATACAAATACGTCATTATTTATTCAAAATTTAATAACGAAAAAACAAAATTAACAACAATACAAGTCTTGGAAAATTTTTTAAATAAATTAAAAATAATTTACTTGTTGGTTTTAAGATAATAAATTAATATATTTAATCTTTTTATGTATTAAAAAAACACAAATGTCTTACAATCATTATAATGGAATCGTAATTTTTTTTTTCTTAGAAAAATAAAATTACTGGTAATTAATGGTGGACCCAAGTCAAAAAATTATTTTAGATGATCGTTGTATTGATTAAGTTATTTGTATAAAAAAAAAAAATGTAATCCACTGTCAGTTGAATCACAAAAAAAAAAAGAAATCTTGAATAAAAAAATAAACCAGTAAATATTTACACTGAAAAAAAAAAATCTTAATAAACACAATGATTAGAAATAAATAAATAAATAAATAAAAACAATAAAGGTATTTTATTGAATAATTTTTTTACCATGATTATTTAATTACGGTTACGTATGAAAATGTTTTTTTTATTGAAAAGTGGTTTTATCATTTGTAACACTACAATTTTAGTGTTACATTTTGTCAAATAATTTCTTTTTTAATAACAGTACAAAAATCGTATTTTTTTACAAGTTGTCCAGCTTACTTAACTAAATTTTATCATCAATTAGCATTGCCCAGTTTGTCATTTTAAAAAACAAAAAACATAGATTACATATAAACTGAATTATCATAATATGAAAAAGTAAGTTAATTTTATTTCTGGGATATGCTAGTTGAAGAATTGAGACACCTCAGCCAGAGACTCGTGTACACAGAATTAACTTAAATTAACGAGTATCTGGCCAACGAAAATTACATGGGTGTTCTCTCTTTCATCAAAATCAACAAGAAATTTAAAAAAAAAACTTGTTAATTATGATTTTTATTTACTTATTATCTAAGCATGTATTTTTATTTCTAATTATTTTTAATTTTTTTTGTATATTTTCTTTAATTTTTCTTCATAGCCTCGTTGCTATGTCATCATCAAAAGCGACACTGGATACAGAGTGATTTTACAAATTTATCTTTTGCTTTTTAAATTGTTCAAATGTATTTTTTTTTTTTTTTTCTTTCATCTTAATGTTAAACTGTTGTCTATAAGTACAACCTTATTTGCACAGTCTCAATAAGAAAAAATCTGTTATATATTAATCAATTATACTGGACATTCTAAGTGGTTTATTAATTATTATTTTTTATCATTTATAGATTTAATTAATTATTATTATTTTCTCGTCGTTTCTAGTTTATTACTAGCTACATTGGAGTTCGACACCCCGGGATATCGAATACGTTCTTGGTGGTCTTCTCCATATTATTACTAATATTATTTACTTTAATTTATCTGTTATAATTATTTTTTTTTTAAGTGAAAAAAATTTTCCTTTTTATACATGATTTTTTCGATTCAGTTTTAGTTTTTCTTTATCAAATATATTTTTAAAGTACACATCGTTGTATTTATGAGTTTTTGAATTTATTAAAAAATATTGTAAAAATCAATTTCAGACAATAAACTCGTTAATACGTCGATCATTTTTTTTTTTTTTTTCATTATTACTATTATTATTTTTGATAATTAAGAATGAAAAAATTGTATTTAATCATTTTGCGGTAAAAAATCTAAATCTTTGTGAATTTAAATGAATTTTTTTTTTTACTTATATTATTTTTTTAATTATTATTTATTAGTTATTTATTATTAGCTTTTATTTTTTAATTTTTCTTATTCATTTGGCTGATAAAACGCTCGCTTTGCTAGCACTTTGCCTGTATTTTAGGTCCTGCCTTTTTCGTTTTTTCATTTTAAATCTGCTTTAGCATTAATACCATACATTATTATGTACTTTTGTATTATTACTATTATTTATTTATTTTTATTTTTGCATTGGGATCATTATTACACTGAAAGATCAAGTCCTGAACTCAATTCAAAGCCAGAAAACAGTCTTTTTATTTCATTTATTTATTTTTTTTTTTTTCCTTTTTTCATTATTTTTCTTTTTTAAATTCATCTTGGCTTTTTTTTTTATTTATTTATTAATTATTTATTTTTGTTGCGAAATATTTAAAATTATTTTTCACA
Organism: Aphidius colemani; assembly: GCA_030523065.1. Classification (NCBI taxonomy): domain Eukaryota; kingdom Metazoa; phylum Arthropoda; class Insecta; order Hymenoptera; family Braconidae; genus Aphidius; species Aphidius colemani. Next base: position 13,241 of record JAPYYR010003005.1, on the reverse strand, counting down.
TCAAAATAAATTGCGACAATCACTGATTGCAAATTTTTTTTTATACAATAATTTTTTTTTTTTTTTGTTTTCAATTTAATGAAATTATTAAACAACAAAAAAAAATTCTTTTTTTTTTTTCAATAAAAATTTATATTATTATGATTATAATGAGCATGATTTGTAAATAATTATTCTATCAATTAATATGTCATTTTTTTTTTTCTTTTCTAATTATTATTTTTCTTGTTAAAAAATAAAAATATAAAAAAAAAATAAAAAAATCATTCAGAAACTTTCGATAAAAGACAGTTGACTAGTTTTTGAATATAATTGTCTTGCAGTATATTAATAAGAAAAAAAAGACTGACAAATCTATGAATGTTTCTGATAAACTGTGAGTTGTTGTTTCTTTTTTTTTTTTATAAATTATAAATTTCGTTTTTATATCAACGTTGATAGTCCTTACATACGTCGCACCACAAAGCAACATTTTTAAAATTATTTATTTCAAATTGCTTGGTTTATTTTCTTTTAATTTTCAAGCAATCACCAGTAGCTTATCATTTTTTTCTAAATTTAATAGTATGATTCTATTCAGAATAATAAATCTAAATTACTAAACTAGCACTCTCTATCATTTTTTTTTTTATTTTTAAAATGTTTTTTTAAAATTTTTTTTTTGTATTTTTAAAATTTTTTTTAAATACCTTTCCTCTAATCATTACTATTTTGACAGGTTTTATTTATCCTTTCCGCAGTCTTCCAATTGTTTCATTCACGTGCCGAAAGTAGAAGTCACAATTTGCTCATTTTGATGAACGAAAACGAAAAAAAAAAAAATATAATGAATTCAATTTTAATTCTATAAAATTGATTCAAATAATTAAAACTCTTTTTTTATTTTTTTTTTTCTTGGCTACATTGGCACGTGAAATTGTCAGTCTTTCATTGTTTTTTTTTTTTTTTATTTTTTTATTTATCATTTTAATTAACATTATACGATAGATTTTAATTTCATTTTTGCACAAAAAATAATGTTAAGGGATATCGCATTAGTTGACATACGTAATAATATTTTTTTTTTTTAAATTCATTTTACAACGCACGCTTATGAGTTAAAGCCACAAATTTCGATGTTAAAAGCATTACAATAATTTTATTTAAATGATTTATATAATCGAGTATTTATTTATACTTATAATTTTCGAAAATAATTTCGGGTGACTGTCTAACCATCGACTATATTATGAAAAAATATTGATTGATTACCGCTTGTTGATTTAACCGCGTTAGAAAAAATAAAGATTAAATTGTTCTTTACTTTTATTTGATATAAAATATACCGTTAAATTAATTTAATTTATCATAGTGATGTTTGTTTTATCAAGCTATATCAATTTATAAATATATTTATCATTAATTCATTCTACAGAAACAAACGAAAATTGTAAAAATAATAAAATCATTACTGAAATTTATATTAAGTCTCGCATTAATAGCCCCTTAACCAATTAATTTTCATTCAAATAATTCATATTTTTAATTATATATATATATATATACTTAATTTTAGATTGTTAATAATATGAAAATTATTATTATTTATTTTTTTTAAACCGTTCAACGTGTCATACAAATTAAGTTAAAAATGTATTCACAAACGGAATTTTTAAAAATTGAAAAATCAGTCAAATTTACTTTTTAAAATTAAACAATAACTACATACACGATATTTTTTAATTATTCATTTATTCTATCGTTGCACTGCAGAAAAAAAATACACACATACATACGTCATTCAAGTTTATTATTATTATTATTTTTTTTTTGTAAAAACATTTTTTTTATTTTTTAAATCAGAAGAATTCCACTTCCCGAAATGGATAACATAAAACAATATTGCAATATCGCGAGCAACTCTTGCCTTAGTTTTTTATCATTTTTTTTTTTAATTTTTATTATTATTTTCTTCTTTCATTATTATTTTACCTTTTTTTGTTGTTTTTTTAGTTTTTTTTTTTTATCATTTTTCTATTAGTTATAATTATATCTATTTTTAGTGTTTAAAAAAAATCATTTTTTTTTTTTTTTTTGTTTATTTACGTTTAGGGTTAATAACTTTTAAAATTTATAATTAATATATATATAAATATATATAATTATATGAATATAATATTTCTTCGTTATTGAAGTTGTGTTTTTTTTAATTATAAAAAAGAAAGAATCTATCTTTCTACTTTAAAACATTTGGCATGCCAAATCTGTCAGTTTATAAATTATGTTAATTACAATTGCAAAAGATTTAGTTTAAAAAATAAAATAAACTAATAAACTAAAAGAAATAAGTGATAGCCAATTAACTAAAAATTATATTGAGATAAACAAACATTAGATAATTATTATTAAAATTTTTTTTTCTTTACTTCCTCTACCTTCATTATTGAGATCTTGTTTTCTATGTTTGTGTTATTTTTTTTTTTGTATTTTATATATATAGTTTGTTAAAAAATGTATTTTTACTTTGCTTTGTAGTGATTGATTTGCCATTTTAGAATGTCACTAAGTAATGAACGTGGCAATTTGGTGAAGGCTTTTGTCAATTTAAGACAATCAGTGATTTTATTTAAAATAATTTTAAAACTTAAATCTCACCGAAACCACCAATAGCTTGTTCTGTCATCCTCAAACATAATGATTCCAAGCGTAAATTTATCTCTGGATCAGTTTGATCCATTGATGGAGATCCACTTGATTGACTGAGAAAATGATCACGTGGTGCACTGTTTGTACGTTGAAGTGGCCTTTGTTGATGCTGTAATTACATTGTGATAATTAATATCTACAAATTTTATAACACAAAGTTAGTTTTTTTAAAAAAAAAATAAAACAAAAACTTTTATTTTCATATCAAATTATTGTATCACATTTATTCACCGTTTTAAATTATTTCTTACACATTTTATTTGTACGAAATATGTCATATTAAAAATTAATTTTTATCATTCACTATACGAGCAATCGTCGTTTTGACATTTGTTAATTAAAAAAAATACATAAAATTTAAAAAAAAAATAGGTTTGTTTAACGATGATTTTACGACGTTTTAATGCTGATTTTGCTATTAAATATTTTATAAACAAATAGCTTTGTACGAATACACGAAAAACAAATAAATAAGATTTTTATAATCACAAATTTTTCAAACATTAAATACAAAATAAAAAAAATTCTTTTAAATATTTATCATATGATTTTTTAAATAGTCATGTTTCGTCAATCTTTGTATTCTTTGCATAAAAAAAAAAAAAAAAAAAAAAACATTTAATGTCAATTTTTAATTACAATTATTAACGATACTAATTTCAAAATTTCTAGTAAACAAAAACGTTGTTTTTTCTTTTTTTTTTTTTTGTCAATAGTCTTGTTTGCAGTTATTAAAAGAAAAAAAAATAATGAAAATAATATATTTATGTAAATGTCATTTGGCAAGGTTTGTTTATGGAATCTTCATTTCACATTGAATCCATTGAATTTTTAGATGAGAGTCCGTCCGGTGAACTCAACGACTATACATTTCATTTTGTTGTTTATTTGGATATCTCAAATAGTCACCGGTTCTTCGAAATATTTTTTTTTTTCTATGTTGTGTACTCCGATTATCAATAACCTTTGGAACAAAAAAAAATTAAAAAGAAAAAAAAAATTTTAATTTTCATTATTTCAATCGAAAATAATTGACAACAATAATGTCAAAAAAAACAAACAAATAAATTTTCAACTATTTCCAGTACAAGTGTAAAACAAAAACGATGTTTAAATTTGAAGATAAAAAAAAAAAAAAAAAAAAATCCAAATAATTATAAATGACATACCTCAATTCTATTCTCTTGAAGACTTGATCGTTTGGCTGTGCTGTAATTGGCATTGATGATACTCTGAGATATTCCATGTACAAGATTATTGTGTCCATATTGTTGCATAAAATTTTGATGATTCATCATGAGATTATTTTGTTGTTGATGATTATTATGAAGAAGACCAATATTCATGTGAGAGTTTGATTTTCTGCTGTGAGCTGGTGGATTGTATCTTCTAATGTAGCTAAAGTTTCCATGTTGTATTCTGTAATTACAAAAACATTAAATAAACAAACGTCATTATGATGATAAACAAGAAACAAAGGAAATAGCTAAATAATTAATTACATACTTTTGAATAACACGTGGAGTTCCAATACAACTGTGCCATGGTTTAATCAATTCTTTTTGATCAGCTGTAAAGCATTCATGTTGCAATACCTTTTCCAAAATGGTAAAACAACCACATAAAATTTGTTCATCTGATGTATCTGGTGATAGTTGACTGCATAATTTACAAAGTACTTGAACAAATAGTGATGGTATATCATTCTCTGGACGATCCTGTGAATCATCATCTTTACTACGATAAATTGGTGTTAAAAGAATTGAATTTAATTCTTCTAATATTGTAATGTACAATGTTATTGCTTCTTGATTTGATCCATGAAAATCAGATTCATCAATAAATTTATCGTCTAATTTTTTTTCAAGATTAAGTAATATTGAATAACGCTCATGAAGTTTTTGAATTGATAAAGCCAATTTATGTCGTGCACCTTGTGTAACACCTCTATCTGCTAATTGATCTTCAGTTAAATTTAACATATCGTCATAACACATTGTTGTAAATAAATAACTGTATTTATGAAGACGTAAACTCTTAAGCCACACGAGCATATTTCCAATGTTACTTGTGAATTTTTGAGTTGATGGAACATCAAGACGACCCTCACTACCACTACTTGTACAAGAACTTTGTGGACTTTGACGACCCAAACTTATTACACCTGAAATTACAAAAAAAAAAACAAAACATTATTATTAACAACAAATTGATTTTAATATTTAATTGAAATGAAATGAAAAAATTCTAGTAATTAATTAATAAGTTGAAATAGAAATTGAAAAAAATAAAGAAAATGTTTGACTTGATGATTAAAATTTTGTATATATAAAAACAAAATTTATGATAACAACAAATCATTCACACCGTTTGTTTGTTTATATTAAAAATATAAAATTCAATTTGATAATATTTACATTAAACTTTTTGACTATTTACTCAAATATTTTACTCAAGTTATTTAACTACTTTTTTTCAAAAATAAATAATTTACTGTTATCTTTTCTTTCACGCGTTAACTAATATTCAAAAACAAATTAGTAATTCAAACAAGTTATGTAAACAAAAATAAAAAAAATGATTTTTTCTTTGTAAAATTGATATTAAATTACATTGATTGTCGACTGAAACACTGTAGCTTCTTGGCTTTTGGCGTGTTGTATTATTTAAATTATTACTTCTCTCAGCAATCTCATGATGATGTGAAGGTGCAATAGGTGGTGTCAAACTGTTTGATCGTCTTTGACGACCAACAGGTAATGGATATTGAACAATAAATGTATTACCAGAATGTAAATTGTGTTGCTGTTGCTGTGCCTGTTGTGGTTGATGTTTTGTTGTTTTTCCTTGGCATATATAATCCCATCTTGTTGGTAATGGTCTTGTAAATTCATCAATAGGTGTACCAGTTATTCTTTCTTCAATTTGACGTAACCATTGTGTTAATGCACGACGATCTTGACTAGCAATTGCTGGATGTATAAGTGTATAACTCAATAATTGTTGTATTTGTTCAGTGTATTTACCAGTTGCAACACATGTACTAACAAGTTCTGGTATTGCCATCAAATAACACTCTTTACAATCAACATTACCAGGACGAAGAAGTGGTAAATGTGATAATAATTGATTAATTGCAACTTCAGTTGTTTCTGATTTTAATAATCTTTTTATAAATACTAAAAAAATTATAAACAAAACAAAAACAATTATTAATTAAATACAATATAACAATTAAATTTAAATAAAAAAAATATTATTATACCTGGACTATTTGCATTTGTTTCTGTATCATCCAAAGAATCATTTGACTGCAATGAATGTTGTAATGCTTGTGATAAAAATTTAGCTTGTACTGGTGGTATCATTCTTAATAATGCATAAAGTACAATTGTTTTTTCACATGTATTCCATCCAGTAAATACACAAGTTACACTTTTAACTTGTTCGCAAAAAGGTGGACCAGGTGGTGACCACTTCATTTTAAATATTTATAATTAAACACAGAAATTCCTCAAGTTTATTTTAAAACAAAATTACCACTAATCACAATTACCACACCACCAACACCACCTGGTAACACTACACATACACTTGATGTACGTGATGTTCGTTATGAAGAAGCTTCTTTTGATATTTTTATTTTTCTTTATTCTCAAGTAAAATTGACTTTATTATGAACTTGATATATCAAAACCCTGAACAAAAATAAAACATAAGAATAAATAAAATGAAATAAAATAAAAGTAAATATTATTAATTAATTGGCCTTGAAATTATCAAACAAGTTTTAATAACAATAACAACACTTATTTATTTAAATAATTGTTTATGATTGTTTTTTTTTTTTTTGATGATTTTAAAAATAATAATAAATATATAGTATAACATGGAGGACAATGAGCCCGATAAAAAGTACAAAAAATAAAACAAAGAGGCTGGGTAACGAAAACAGAGCACCACCCATTGGATGGATAGGTCATTCGCCCCGTCTGTTCCTCACAGACTCGAACCTTTCTCAACACTCACACAAATACAACATGAATTTACCTCAACTTTACTCCCAATTTCCCCTCATCTATAAACAACCAGCCGCGGCACGCTATCTACGTGCGTATTATATCTATGTACAACTACCGGAATCAATTCTCCTCCCTGTCCCCCCGGAGCCTCTCTATCACTCGCTCTCGCTCTTTTTCTCTTTTATTCAACGACCCTTTCTACCCTCAAGATGAAAAAAAAAACCAAAATACATATATGATGAAAAAATAATAAATAAAAAAAAAAAAAAAAAAAAAAAAAAAAAAAAAAAAAAAAAAAAAAAAAAAAAAAAAAAAAAAAAAAAAAAAAAAAAAAAAAAAAAAAAAAAAACGACATAACCTCTGAGGCGTCAACGAGTTTAACAATTTAATTTTTCAAAATTTAATAATATAAATATTGTAAATAATAAGAAATTTATTTATTCGTAATTTAATATAAACAAATATACTGTTTTTTTTTTTTAATAAAATTTTTTTTTTTTTTTTTTTTTTTTTTTTTTTTTTTTTTTTTTTTTTTTTTTTTTTTCTTTCAATAAATAAATATAAAATTCACTTTTTTTTTTTCCACGGTAATTTAATACGACACAAAATAACGGTTATAATAAAGAAAGATATATAAAAAAAAATAATAGCAAAAAAAAAAATTAATTATTGATAATATTTAAAATATGATTAATTTATTTAAGTAAATTTTAAAAACTTTTTTTTATTTCAATTTTGGAGTTATCGTCAAAGTTGCGGGAGTCTTCTGTCAACGTCTCGAATTTCCAAATGACTCTGTTGTAAATGCACACATTTACACGTAAAATACAACATACACTGATGAAAAAAATATTAAGGGGCGCCGTGTTGGCGTGTAGCGTCGTTGACTGTCGGGGGGGACGCCAAACAGGACGACCGGGTAAGGGGCTGAAGCGGGGGTTAGGGTTATTTGACACAGAGGGGAAAAATTGTAGATACCTTCTTTTTATACTCTCTCACAGATGTAAAAAAAAAAATATTTATTTTAAATTTTAATAAATTGGAATTTATCATTAATATTATTATGAATTTATATTTTTTATTATTAATAATTATATTTAATTAATAAAAGGGTTTAAAGTATTATTTTTTAGAATTTTTTTTCTGTATGGCGGCCATTAACCGAAAGCACACAAACAACATAGCCGCTGTGTTGGCTATGTACAAAATTTTCAAGGCTCACAAACAAACAAATATTTATTTATTTAAATATATTATTGTTATTATTGTTGTTATTATTATTAGAATTGTTATCAAGCTATTTACCATATGATACAGTGAGGTTGTTGTTGATGTTGGTGTTGAATTTTTTGATGCACAATTTAGTTATTGGAATGCACTTTTTTTTAATTATATTTAAAAAAAAAAAATAAAGTCAAGTTGATACACCGTTAAACCATGCACGAGGACCGTCAAGTGTCGTTAAGTTTGGACTGACTGTTTGGTTTGTGTATTTGTTGATCCGAGCTGGCTCTTCGTTAAATGCAGTTGAATGTGTGTGTCGATGTGTGAGTTGTTTTTATTTACTTCATAACATGCATCAGCTTGTGTTAAAACCATGCGGCTTGTTTGAAAATTCAAAAGAAAAAAAATGTTATAATTGAATTTAAAAAATAACAAGCGTTATGTAATATATTTATAAAAATTATATCAAAAAATAATAATAAACATTGTTAATTAATTAAATTGTAAAATTATTTAAAAAAATATTTTTACATTAAAATATAGATAATAAATTTTGTTATTCTTTTCATTAAATTATATTTTTTTCTTTTGGGTTGGTAAATATAATAAATATAATATTCATAAGTTGGCTATAGTTTATAAGTTGTTATAAGTACTAAATTCAAATTTATCTCTGTCGGTAGTGTACCAAGAATTTATAATTGTCGGTCATGTAGAGTAAAAGTCTCTAGTCTTCTCGGTAGAGGGTAGCGCTAGCTTGTTTCCATAGGGAAAACAAAACAACAAACAAAAACAACATGTGATTTAGCATAAAAAAATTCAATAACAAATTAAATCAGTATAGCTGTTAATTTGTGTATTTAATAAATAATAATTTAAATAAATAATCAAAAAGATAATCAATATGTTCAACAATAATGTAAGTATTATCAATAATTATCGATGACTTATTTGAAATTAATCAAATGCCTTCAATATTTTTCTTCTTAATGAGGTTATAAATAACTTGATAAATAAATTTTAATAAATATAATTGTTATTGTTAATAATTACTCCAATTTTATTCTAATCAGTGGCTATATTTTATTATTATTTATTAACAGGAGTTTGAGGATCCATCAATGTCAAATTTGTATCCATCTTTGCCACCAATTTTTGAGCCAGACTGGGAATACTCAATGAGACGATCAATGCAGGTAAATAAAATAAACAAATAGATAATCGTTTGTTTAATTAACTAAGTTTGATGATAATTTTTAGGAAATTATTCCTGGATTGTATCTTGGTCCTTACAATGCAGCAATCAAAACAAATCTTCAAGAAATTTTGGATAATGGCATAACACATATTGTCTGTGTTCGTGGAGAAATTGAAGCTCATTTTATACGTGCAAATTTTCCTGATAAATTCAAGTAAATCAATAATAATTGATTCAATATTTTTCCATTAATAATTATTGTTTTCATAACTTATTTATTTTATTTTATTTTTTTAAAGATATTTGGTGTTAAATATTTCTGACAGAGCAGGTGAAAATATTATCCAACATTTTGGTGTCGTTAAAACATTTATTGATGAAGCTTTAAAAAATAAAGGTGGTGTTTTAGTTCATAGCAATGCTGGCATATCAAGATGTACAACTTTAGTTATGGCATATATCATGGAGACTTATGGTCTCAATCATAAGTAAGTTGTTTTATTTATTTATCATCAAATAAATAAACAAGACAATTAATTTAGCTTTATTATTATAGAGAAGCATTTGAAGTAGTTCGAACGAGAAGATTTTGCGTTGGTCCAAGTGAGAGATTCATGTTACAATTAAAAGAATTCGAGCCAATTTATCGTGCTAAAAAAATTAGGGAATTCAGTAATTATGATTCAAATAATTCTAAAAAAAGATCACTCCAAGATACGGATTTAGAATGTGAGTTTGTAAATTGCATTAATTATTTAGTTATTTAATTCTCATCAAATTATTTACTCATCACAACACCTTTGTATAAATACCATATCATCAAAAACAAAAAAAAAAAAGTCTTTTTTATTCATTTATTATTTAAATCAAATACAATGAGATAATTTTGAATTTTTCTATTCATTTAGTATAGCTTAACAATATTTCCCAAAGATCCACAAAATTAAATAAGAAGAAATTAATATTCCTGGTGAAAAAAAAAAAAAAAAAAAAAAAAGATATAAGAAAAAATTTGCTGGTAAATATTCTGTTTTATTTTTTAAACGAAAAAAAAAAAAAAGTCAAATTAATAAATTAAAATTAAATTTTAAATGTATATTTTTTATTTAATCATAATTTTAGGGTGAAAAATAAATTGTTTTATTTATTCATCAAATGACAATTAGAATTTAATGTAAAAATATTTTTAATTTAATTATCTGAAATATAAAAATGGATAATATTTCATGATTCTTGTATTGTATATAAATAAAGGTATTTTGTTATCAATTAATGTTGTTTATTATATTTTTGAATATTGTCTTCAGACACTTAAAATATATATGTCATCAGTTAATTAGTTAATTAAATATATAATAATTAATATAAATATTTCTTGTTTAATGATTAAATATAATAATATTTTTGTAATTTAAATATTTTCTCCCATTCCATCACTCTCAGTAACAAGTGCTCTTTCTAAAATAACTCTGCCTTCCTTGTAACGTTGATTATCATCAGTTGCAAATTCATAAATCCATCCTAATTTAGCATCACAATTTTTACAACTAACATCTCTAACCATGTGTCTACCAGTAAGCATAACACGATCTTGTACTTCACTGATAAAACATAATGATTAATTAATTTATTATAATAAATAAATATAATTTGCTTTGATAATTGGACAAACCTGTAATTGAGATTGACAACTTTATTAAAAAGAAATGCTCGTCCAGTTGCTCCAGTAAATCTTGTACTAATCAGCTGACCTCTGTTTGTTAAATTTGTGTCACATGATGCACAAGAAAACAATCTAGTACCACCAATGTGCTCCAAAAAAATAACCCCCATTGTTTAAATTTTTTATTTAGCAGTAAAATAATTCAACAAATTATTATTTAAGTTTATCACTTTATTTAGCAACAAAATATTTATCTGTAATGTCAATATTCAAGTTACATTTGCAAGTTATTTTAAGAGTTTATTGTTTGTTGTGAATTGATGATTGACAAAAAAAAATATGGAGTCGATGTTTTCTGTCTCTTTTTTCTTTGTGTATTTTAAAAATGGCGACTTATCTGTCAAAGTTTAGAGTCGATAATGCAGCTGTTTATAATTTCAAAAATAATTTTTAAAATTTTTTATAAATATCATTGATTTTTATATTAGAAATTTTAGAATGATATTAATAAATTTTTCATCAATCAATTTCTCGTTTGAATAACATAGAAAATTTTCGAGAAAAAAAAAAAAAAAAAATGGTCTGGATTTCGTAGAATTTAGAGATATTCTAGCCGACCCTTTGCAGGAGAAAAATCAGTCAAAGAAATAGTCAATTGTATTGAAAGCGATGTAAAAAAAAATAAGGAACAGCCTAACATAGACCACATTCCTTTCTAACTTGTAAAAAAGTTGTGGGAAGAACCACAGGTGTACAAATGACTGACCAATCTAATGATCAAATAAAAATCCAGTTTAGTAATAGATAGGGTGCTTCTTAGAAACGGTCATGTATCTCACCTTAAGGGCCATATTTTCAATTTGACTTTATATTTAAACTAAAAATCAAATCTAGCTAAAAAAAAAAATACATTTTTTCATCAAATTTAATATAAAATTATATTTTAATTTTAACTAAATACACTGAGTGATTAAATTGACATTAGTGTTATCATAAAGTTTAAATAAAAAAAAAAAAAAAAAATAATCAAATTTTACTGTATAATCTCTCGACTTGATATATTTAGAATTTTTTTTTTAACATAAGATTAGTTACACACGTTCCCAATAGTAAATTTTACTAAATAAATTTTCACTATTGTTTTCTTTTCTTTTTTTTAAATAAATAAATTAAACAACAAGTAAAATGAAAAATAAAAAATAAATTAAACTACGTAAGTTGACATTTAAATATTATTAATATAAATTCATTAAAAATTATATTAATTTAATTATAAATATTTAGAATCGAAAAAACAATCTCACTAATATATAATATATTTATTTGTCCTCATTTAGAATTAGAATGTCGTCATCAAATTTCTATTCGACAAAAAAAAGAATGCGGCTTCATCAATAAATTGAGCTAAAAATAAATAATTCAAAAAACAATATTTTCAATTGAATAAAATTAAATGTATTTAAACAAATTAAATACAAAATGAATTACTCTCATACATTTTTATTGTTATTATCATTAATAACAACACTTGTTGAATGTTGTTTACCAAATACATTTGGTCCATATCAAATATGTCAAGATGGAACAGTTCTCGATCAACAATACGACAACATAAAGCATTGTTATAACATTAAAAATCGTTATAAAAGAAAATTAATTTGTAAAACATTGGATTATTCATCGCTGGTATTTGGTGATGTATTAATTAGAAGAATACCAATGACACCAGATATTTATCATGTTGCATTGATATACAACTCAAGTCATTTAGTACACAACACATTATCAATAATTCGTCTGGATACAATTGAATCATTTCGTTTGGCACGTGAAGAAAGTGATATATTATTAGCAACAAATTTAATGTATTCTGTGATAACTAAAAAAATTCCCAGCTTTAAATTTAACAATAAAGCTATCAAGGCACGTATTCATGCTGATATTGGATCAAGTGAATATTCTTTGATTAATAATAATTGTGAAAATGCTGTATTTAGATGGATAACTGGAAAAAATATTGCATCAATGCAAATTGAATGGGGTTTAAGTGCCATTAAATCATTGCTATTTTATTCATCAAATACCAGAATGGTACATCAGACAATTCCCATTGATAATCAAGTATTTAAAAAAATTATACGTACAAAAGATAATGTCAACAATGATAGAACAGTTTTAGTTGATTTTATAATATTAATAATTAATATTTTTACACAAATTTTATACACCTGGCAAAATAAATAAAAATTGTTATTTTTAAATAATCAAAAATTTTAATATTAATTTTTAAGTAAATTATTTATGTGTACATTAAAATTGTGAAACTACTTATGTTAAAATGATAATAAAAAAATTGTTAAAAATGTATATATAGTCTTATCAGAATTTGATAAAAAATTATTAGACAAATTAAAAAATTATACTATTATAATTTATTGCCCTTTATTTG
>JAPYYR010003003.1:0-11859 GCA_030523065.1 Aphidius colemani | reverse complement strand
GTTTTTCTCAAAAAATAACTGTAATTTTATTGTTTTTTTTTTTTTTTTTGTCGTTTCCTTTTTTTTTTCTTTTTTTTCTTCAAAGGATAAATACACACACACACACACACAGGGTTCTCAATGACATCATCAAGTCCCAACTTCCTGGAAATACGATTCCATCATTATCCAAATACACATACTCATCATAAATAATTATAATCATAATGATGAATAATCAAGTTTAAAATATAATTTTTTTCATTTATATATTTAATCAAATTGATAATGTTTTTTTTTTTTGTTTTGTTCTTTTCACAGGAGGTCATAAAGAATTTCAAAATCGTCATCCTAATTTGTGTGAGGCAACATTACGTGATGAAAATTCTGGCTTTCCAGTTGATACATCAACATTGAATGGATATGACAATTCTTCTAGTTTTCCATTTATGAAAAATAGTCAATATAACAATAATAACAACAACAGCAACAGCAACAACAATGGTAAACAAAGTCTAACAAAACATGACATTGATTCACATCCAGCATCACGTGTTTTACCATTTTTATATCTTGGCAATGGTACTGATGCAGCCAATATTGATACATTAAAAAAAATAAATGCAACAAGAGTTTTAAATGTAACATCACAATTACCTGGTTATCACGAAGAGAGTGGAATTAAATATTTACAACTACCAGCAACAGATTCTAGTCAACAAAATCTGAAGCAGTACTTTGAACAGGCCTATGACTTTATTGGTAATTATTTTTTACATTTTTAATTGATACATCAATCAATCATCCATTTCATTGTTCGCAGTTGGAATATATATATATATATATTTTTATGGTCTAATTGACCTGTTGAAATTTTAATTTTAATTTATTTCATTGGTTGAGTTGAAAAAAATTTATTATAATGCTTGCAACTTGCATCAGTATTCCAGAGTATTTTTTTTTTCATTGGGGGGGTTTGTTTTGGGGTTCTCTTGACGGTTAGAAAATACAAGGGGAAAGTATAAACCATATAATGGAAAAAGAAAAAAAATTGTTGCTTAAATTCCACCAGTTGCACATTGGTAAAAGAAAAAAAAAAAAAAAAAGGGGTCTTGTGTTGTGTACTCACATGGACACACCACCAAGATCAAAAACCAGGTGATGGTGATGGTGTGATATATAAGGGAGACAGACATGTATATAGCCAAAAAAAAAAAAAAAAACGACGTTGAATTTGTCGTGTGACTCATGCGTTTTCATGAATGGGAAGTTGGTGTTTTTTTATTTTTCTTTTTTCCCCTAATACGCGTATCTCCCTGTATTAAATGATGTTTGTATGTGGATGAATTTACACTGCAGTCAATGGTCCACCGGATACAACTGATTATGTTCCATTTCCGTTGTAAACCAATGCATCTATGTTAACGTAATTTTTTTATTATCAAAATAGATCAAGTATATATATAAATTATTTATCAACAGGATGTTTCCTAGAAAATATTTATTTTTCTTTTATTGTCATGATGATGATGATGATGAAAGAGTGAAAGTTGACACTAAAACAACAACAACAACAATAAAATTATTTTATTTATGAAAATTTTAAAAAACATTTGTTGTTGTTGAGCCTGGACTTTGCTATAATTGAGAATGTACATTTTAAAATGAGTCATACCGCCAAGTGATACGATAGCGTCGTCGTCGTCGTCGTCCCCTATAATATATATATATTGCGTAATAAAATTAAGTCAGTCAAGCATTTCAATTGTTGGAAATTAATATACATCATGTACAACTCAAAATATTATAATGAAAATCAATAAAATAGTTAATTAATTGAATTGAATTAAATTTGTTACAGAGGATGCAAGAATATGTGGTGATACTGTGTTGGTACATTGTCAAGCTGGCATATCAAGAAGTGCAACAATAACAATTGCCTATGTTATGCGCCACAAAGAAATATCATTAGTTAATGCATACAGTTTTGTCAAAGCAGCAAGACCAATAATAAGTCCAAATTTCAATTTCATGGGACAACTACTTGAACTTCAGCAAGCTCTGAAAATACAAGATACAAATAATAGCTGTGAAGATTTACATAGCTTTAATCAGTATCGTAAAAATCATCAACAATATAGCGAAAGTGTGACATCCAGTTGGGGCGTTTAAAATAATCATATTAATGTTGTTATTATTATTGATAAATTTTGAATTTATTTTATTATTACATATCTCAAAGTGTGAAATTTTATTATAAATATTATATACCTATTTTGATGATGATGGTGGTGGTGATGTGACATCATATATATATCACAAGATTTGTTGATGGCCCAAGACAAAATGAGGTAGCTAATAATTTTTAAAAAAAATGAAATGTTAATTGATAAACTGCGATTATTTTCGTATGCTCTGCTGCTGCTGCTGCTTCTGAGATAGAGACAGAGACCTTTTTGTTGGTCTCGAAATTATAAATACACAAATATAAATTGAGTAATTATTATTTTTAATTGTTTAATAATTTTAACCTCAACAATTTAAAGACTTTTATTATGAAAAAATAAATATTATAAAAAAATTATTATTCAGAAATTAAATGGCAAAAAAAAATAAATTGATAATAATAATAATAATAGTAATGTATGTAGGTATGTACGTCGGTTTATTGTGTTGACGAGTACTTATGAGATTTATGAGAAAAATTGAAGTGAAAGAGAGAGAGAGAGATAGAGTGTACCTTAGCAACAATCATACTTTAATTAATTTAAATATTTTGAGGTTGAAAGTTAGTTTATAAGAATTTTATTAATTTAATTTAGTTTATTTTGATTTTCAAAACTTTTCATTCATTTTTTTTTTTTTCTTCTTCGATACTTGCGTAACGGTTTTTTGTTGTTTTTTTTTTTCTTTAATAGCATTTAAAGGATCCAACAAACAAAATTTTAAAAAAATAAAAAAATCATGGTGATCTAGTCGTTTGTTGGGATAAATGAATAAATGAATAAACAAACATGTAATTGATTTAAAAATAATAAGACAACATAAATTGAATTTATTGTTAATCCAAGTGTCAAAATACCGGGAATTTGCATCATCGATGACATGAGTTTATGTTAAACACTATCATATATATATATATATATTTTTTTTTTTAAAATTCAATTAAAATAATTATTCTTTCATCGAGATCAGTTAATATTTCATTTAAATAACATTTTGGTAACATCAATTGTTGACCAAAACAAAATATAATAATAATAAGCCATTTATGACTGATCGCTTGATGTTGATGAAATGAATATGTTTATAATAATTTAGAAATTGTTTAGAAACGAGGAAGAATTAAAGATTGAAAATGACAATAATCGCTGTAACAAATAGATATTTTAAAAATGAAATGAAACAAAAACAAGTACATATCAAATTGTCGCCTTTTTCTCGTGATGAAATTTAGAAAAAAAAAGAAATATATTAAAGAAAAGTGGTTACATCTTGTAAAATAGTATTAAAAATAAGAATAATTAAGTATATTACTTGCTCGTTTTGGCATTGATGAAATGCTGATTGTACATCTTGTAAATTCAATTAAAATGATAATACACACTGTGAATTTGAAAATGAATGATTGTCAAATAGCCTGAACTGTAAATAGAATCATCATTTAAAATAAAAAAAGCAAAAAATGAATCTTTTCTTGAATATAATTTATTTCATCTTTCGGAATCCGTATGTCTTCTAGCAAAAATTTGTGGATTATTTTCAATAAGCAGGTGCAAATGAAGATTATATACATTTTTTGCTGACATCACTAATTCATTTATTGTTCATTTAAACATAACAATTGATTGTGTACAATTTTATTTTTTTGTCAATCACATCGTCGGCTCACTTTTTTCACTCCACACATATTTTTACAGCCTCGCAGATTATTCAATTTGAATATAATTTCGTTCAAGTTTCAGTCTTGAAAATAACTTAAAACTTGTTAAATGGCAAATTCGTTATACAGTCATAATAATAGTTATGTACATTTTAATTATTATTCTATAAACAGGCTTAACCGTATTACACATTTTGCTTTGATATTCATTGACACACAAAGTAATTGAAATAAATAATCAAGTTGAGTCAGTCTCTAGTTAAAACATTAATAATTTTCATCTAAACTCACAAGTGTAAATATCAATTCTATTATTTTTAAATTCTAGATAAAAAGAAGACTCAAAAAATTCAAGTAAAAAATAAAAAAAAAAAAACTATGTTAATAGTTTAAACGTTTAAACATTGATATAATAAATTTTTGTTTTTTTCATTTAATTAAATTACAATCTAAATATATATTTATGAATTTTTTTTTTAAATATTGAATTATAATATTTTGACTTTGTTAATTTAATAATTTTTAAAATTCAATTTCAAACATAGAAAACGTAAAATAATAATTTAATTACTCGCAAGTGCAGCCATTGCCCTGATAAGAGCTGCATTTTCTTCACGTAATCTTTCACGTTCCATTGTCATTTCTCGTTGTTGCTGTAACAATTCTGTTTGTAATGCAAGAATTTTCTGATCTTGATTTTCTAGAAGAGCACGAAGTCGTCTATTTTCAGCGTGTGCATGCTCAATCAACTGTAATTTAATTAATTAAATAACATTACTACTCGGTCTCTGCTTTGTTAATATAATAAAATAATATCAATCAATTTTATTTTATCGATAATTACATCTTGAGTGGTATCACCAGTTGGTGTTGATGTTCTGGGTCTTGGTGGAATTGTATCAACTTGTGCTGTATGATTACCATGATCAGACTGATTGACACTGTCCGATTGATTCAATGAATCAAATTCTTCATCATCTGCCTCTAAATCCGAGTGGCTAAAATTTAATAATATATTTAATTTCTCTCTCTCTCTCTCTCTCTTTCTCTTTAAATTAATTTATAATGACCTTTTATTTCTTCTCTGTGTATAGACCTTGATATTTCTTTCCTGCAACAAAAACAATTGAAAATTAAAAAATCTTTTAAAATTAGAAAAAAAAAAAAGAAAGAAAACTCTTCTGTCTGAGCTCGTAACAATCTGCTGACCTGGCAATTACAAATTTAAAAATTTAAAAACAAAAAAAAAAAAACAAAGAAACCAAAAACTTACTTCGATCAAATCATCATCGAGAAATTCATTATGATGAGTATTGTGTTTAGTCTCGACGCACGATCCACCAACTTCTTCTTCATCCTTATCAGTACTACCGCCTGTACTCTACGATATCCACCAAATGGAATTAATAAAATAAATAAAATAAATAATAACTCAAACCTTATCTCCATGTAAAATATGTTATATTTTATATAAATAATAAACCATGCATTGATAACAAGTATTTTCATGGTTCATTAACTACCTCAGTTGATGGTAAATGTACAACACCAGTGCTTCTTCTTTTTTCTCTTAATTTTCTACGATCTCGTTGCTGCTTGCCCTTGTTGATATGAGTTGGTCTGTGTAAACAGGATACGACACTTGATACACTAGAACCAGATTTATCATTTATCCATCAGCTACTTCAGGGACAAGAGGGACAAAAGTCATACTTATTTATTATTACTCACCGACTTGTTACACGTTTATCTTGTTTTCTCATAATTGGTTTATTTTGTTGATCAACTGGCAAATGATCAACTGGCAAGACATTTGTTGAATGACCAGATTCACAAACACCCTGGTGATCCTCTCCATCAACATTATTTTCTACGATGATAAATAAAATGTTATTGTCAATTATTATTATTATTATTATTATTGTTGATATATATTGATAAACAAACTTTGAAAATTAATAGCTGTTATATTGTCACCAGTTCTTGGTGGTACAATACGTGCACGAGCTGTTCTTATTCTTGATCTTCTTGAATTTAATTCAAAATCATTTTCAAAATCTTCTTGGCTAACTGAGCTTGACGCCATGCCGGTAATATCACTGCTAAAAACAAAAATAATGATGAAAAAAAACAATACAAAATAAATGATAATTATTTCTGTATAAAATGCATATTAATATTAATCATGATGATGATGATGAACAATAAAATAATAAAATAATAAAATAATAAAGCTTACTAAAAATATTGAGACATCTGAACAAAGACTTGGTTGGATGTTTTTGTTAACTCGTCAGCAAGATAGTAGGTATATCAATCAATAAAATAATAAAAATAAAAATAAATTAATTAATTAACCAAGTTTTTTCTTAGCCAAAAAAGGAGACTGTTCTAAAAAGAAAAAATATAAAAATCAAGTAGCGTATAAAAAATATAGTAATTATTATTATTATTTTTATAAAACTAATCTATAATCGGCAATTGGGTATAGATGAGTCACTTGATATGAAAAAAAAAAAAATAATAATTTACCTGAATTGTTACTGTCGATTTATCTATTGAATAATTTAATAATTATTTGTTTATGATTAAAGAATAATGATGTTTTATTTATCGTTTATTTTTTTATAAATAAAATGATTTCTTATTTAATTTGCCACTTGTTATTTACGACAAATGACAGCTGTCAAATGTCAATCCAAAACACACAATAATATTTGTCATATGACAAGAGAGAGGAAGAGAGAGAGAGTTGTTGATGATAATGATAATAATGATTATTATTGAACGTTTGAATTGACAAGCAAACAAACAAACAAGAGAGAGAGAGAGAGATGGCAAATCCTTGAGGCAAATTTACATTGTTATTTATTTACGCATTAAATATCAGCCTTAACATCTTGAAATTTAATTTTAAATTTAAAATCATCTTTTTACCAATTTATTATAAAAATATTCATATTGATGATTGGAAAAATTATAATTATAATATTATCTGTACTAGATAATGAATGACAACCAATTACAAGTCACTCTTTTCTTAGTTTTCCCATTTATATAAATAATTGCTATAATTACATAATTTATTTAAGTCATTTTCCTTGTAATTAGTAATTTCAATTATACACATATTGAAGATAATTATTATTGTTTTTACTCGAAATTATTATATAATAAATGGTAATTGATGTTGATTATTATTTATTTATCTTTCGTATTCATAATGAAGACTAGAGACTAGACACTAAAAATGTGTCAATTAATTCAATCATGGAAAAAAAAAAGATTGAAGCTGCAAAGCAATTTGTCAATAGATGATGTACCAACAATATGAATCTAATCAATTTTAAATTACAATAGTGAATTTTTCACTTGAAATTTCCATTACAACTAGAATTTTTTTTTACACAGTATAAAAAACTAATGGGAGAAAACATATATGCATCATTGTTTTTATTTATTATAAATGATTTAATTACAACAAGTAAAAAAATATATGGATAAAAAAACAAGAAAAAAAATAACTATTATTTTAAAGCTGAACGATTCCTTTTTCTTACAGTAGGATAGAACTGAATAAATGGTACTTCATTGGTCAAGTCAATTTTGATGCCAGCTTCTTGTTGGAGAATGACACTGTAAAATAAAAAATAATATTATTTACAAAACTTTTTTTATTGACATTATTTTGTAATTTAAATAATAAAAAGAAAAAGTTTAAAATTATTCAATTTACCATTGATCACTAGGAGCTATTGGTTCAATGATTACATCACCACCCTCAAGTTTCATTAAAAGTACATCAACTTTTGATGTATCTTTTGTTTCAACGTTGTTATTTCCATTTTCAGGCAATCTCTTGTAAGCTTGAACGTCAATTGTGTGATTGACAGTGTAACTGTAAAAAAAAATAATATTTATTAACAAAAGTTGATTAGAATTTATTAAATGAATAATTTAATCTCTAATATGAATAATTTAAATAAACAAATAAGTATTATTGAATAATATTCAACTTACTAATTATTACTATCTCTCATCTTTATAATTTGTGGAGCTCCTTCAAGCGACGCAGTCATTGGATATTTTAATTTTATTTTTCCTTGGCGATTCGGTCCATCAGTTCTAAATAAATAAACAAAACTCATTATGGCTAATTCTTTTTTTTACATAATTTTCAATAATTTCAAAAAACAAAAAAAAAGAAATAGAAATAGTATCTTAAAAAATATCGTTACTCGAAAGAACATAAATAAAAAATATGATAATTAAATAATTTTAAAATAATTGAATGTTTAACTTACTCGAAAATCTCCGAGGAATCTGATTTTGACATCATTTTAGCGGCAAGCATTGAAAGATCAAATATAATTTTCCCTGAAGTGACATTACAACCACCATTCTCTCCACGAGGCTTTTCGTGAGCTATAATGTTAACTGCGTGTTTCAAAATGAAACTGTAAAAAAAAAATAATTAATCGAAATTCGAGTTAAGTCAGGTTTTTATAACTGAATGAAAAATTATTAACAAATACAACTTACGTTTCATCACTATCTTTTACTCTTAATATAAATTTGTCACCATCACGTGATACATGCCATTTATAAAAGTAAAATGATGCCTTTTCGTTTGGATCAGTAGTTTTATCGCTTTCGGGTTCAATTGATTTTCCATTAAGTTGCATGTTGAATGTAGGATGTAAAATGTAGGATCTGTGAAATAATAATTTTCATCAACAGTTTAATCAAGATAAACCTGAAATAAATAATTTATACTCAATCTTTTGTCCAGTTGCTCAACATTTAGTTATAAATTTTATTATAAAACAAAAATTTGAGGTGAAAAATTGTCGTAATTTTGTCACTAGATGTCAAGCCCCTGGCCAATTATAATTTTAATTATTAATGAATTTGACTTTAAATTATTGATTAATATTCCACTTACTCTTCATCTCTATGTGGTGTTATAAATTTTAGTTTACCATTACCAAGTGATACTTTAAGAAGTCCAGTTTTTGTTTTTTTTACTTCTTCTGTTTCTATCTTTTCTTTATTTTTGCTCGCAAATAATGATAATACTTTTTCTTTAGCGACGAGAAGGGTTGATTCAAATATAGATGACATTTGTTTACCTTAAAAAAAATATTTAAATTAGTATAAAATAATACTTGATATATTTTTTTTTTTTGTAATTTAGATTTATAAAAAGATTGACTTAAATTTACATAAAATTAGAACTGTAAATAGTGAATCACAATTTAATTTAATTTAAAAAAAAATATATTATATTTATTTACTTTGAGAAAACTGCAATTTTTTAAATTCATTATTGTTGAGATATTTTGGCTGATGTAATACCAATAAATTATTTAAACAATTACTTGCCATTGCCATAGAGCGTAAATGTGTAGTTGAATAATTTTTGGAATATTTTGCTTGACGCAATGTATTTCCCATTATTCTACTCATTTTTTAAATTTTTTAACAACAATTATCAATCAATATATTTTTGGTTATATGTATTTAATACTCCTGAATCAAGCATGGGCCTGAGATGATTTGGTAGTGTTTTGTAGTCACCTGAAACGGTGCAAACAATCTGTCTATCTTAGACCGGTTTTGTAATCCAAAATTGTAGTCAAGTTAACATGATATATAGTATAGTACAGGGAAGAGAAACGTTAGACTATACATGTTAACTTAACAAGGGATTACAAAACCAACCCAAACCGGCCCTCATCTGTCGGCGATGACAAGAGTGTGGATTCGAATACATTCGGAATAGCTCAACACACATACAGGTTTACTTTAACGTTAAATCAGGGGGTGATTGTCGCCATCATGGTCATAATAATAATAATAATAATAATAATAATAATAATAATAACAGCCATGTTTGTATCGCTATCAAATTCATAGACAATATAAAGGCTACTGAAAGAAAAAAAAAAAAAAATTTACATCATTGTTTTTATTTATTATAAATATGATTTAATTACAACAAGTAAAAAAATATACGGGTATATTTACCATATCAATTATTAAAAAACAGTAAAAAAATAATTATTATTTTTAATCTAAACTCTTGTGCATTTTTATATAAGGAAGAAAACGAATATATGGTACTTCACCGTCCACGTTAATTTCGATGCTAGCTTCTAGTTTGAAAATGACACTGTAAAATAAAAAATAATATTATTTACAAAACTTTTTTATTGACATTATTTTGTAATTTAAATAATAAAAAGAAAAAGTTTAAAATTATTCAATTTACTATTGATCACTAGGAGCTATTGGTTCAATGATTAGATCACCACTCTCAAGTTCCATTCGAAGTATATTTTCTTCTTCTTCTTCTTCTTCTTCTTCTTCTTCAACTTCTTCAACTTCTTTAACTTCTTCAACTTCATTATTTCCAATTTCAGGCAATGTCTTGTAAGCTTGAACGTCAATTGTGTGATTGACAGTGCAACTGTAAAAAAAAAAAAATATTTATTATCGAAAGTTTATTATGAATAATTTAAATAAACAAATAATTATTATTGAATAATATTCGACTTACTAGTCATCACTATCTTTCATCTTTATTACTTGTTGAGCTCCTTCAAGTGACGCAGTCATTGGAAATTTTAATTTCATTTTTCCTTGGCGATTCGGTCTATCAGTTCTAAATAAATAAACAAAACTCATTATGGCTAATTCTTTTTTTTACATAATTTTCAATAATTTCAAAAAACAAAAAAAAAAAAATCTGTTTGAAAAAAATTGATAAAAATTTGACTTACATTTTAGCTTCTATAAATGCAAATGGTACTATACCATTTCGAGGCGGAAGAGACCGTCTGTAAAGTAATAATATTAATAATAGAAATAGTTTCTTTAGTAATATCGTTACTCGATAGAACATAAATAATTTTAAAATAATTGATTAATGTTTAACTTACACAAAAACCTTCGACTGATTTGATTTTGATAATAATTTAGCATTACTCGGTAAAACATCAATACGAGGCTTTTCGTGAGCTATAATGTTAACTGCGTGTTTCAAAATGAAACTGTAAAAGAAAAATAATTAATCGAAATTCGAGATAAGTCAGGTTTTTTTAACTAAATAAAAAATTAATAATAAATACAACTTACGTTTCATCACTATCTTTTACTCTAAATATTAATTTGTCACCATCACGTGATACATGCCATTTATCTGAGATAAATGGTTCCTTATTGTCTAGATCAGCAGTTTTATCGCTTTCGGGTTCAATTGATTTTCCATTAAGTTGCATGTTGAATGTAGGATGTAAAATTAATCTGTGAAATAATAATTATGATAATATTTTTTTCATCAACAGTTTAATCGAGATGAACCTGAAATAAATAATTTATACTCAATCTTTTGTCCAGTTGCTCAACATTTAGTTATTTTCTTAATAATTATTTATTATTAAAAATGTCTCGATGTCAAGCCCCTGGCTAATTATAATTTTAATTATTAATGAATTTGGTTTAGAATTATTGATTAATATTTCTCTTACCTTCGAATTTCTAGTGCTGTTGTTAATTTTACTTTACCACTACTAAGTGATACTTTAAGAAGTCCAGTTTTTGCTTCTTTTACTTCTTCTATTTCTACTAATTCTTTACGTGGGCTCAAAATTAATGATAATAATTTTTTTTTTAATGCGTGAACGGCTGATTCAAATGTAGTTAACGTTTTTATACCTTAAAAAAAATATTTAAATTAATATAAAATAATACTTGATATATTTTTTTTTTTTTTTTGGAAATGGCTATTGTCATGAACAAGAAGTCGATTATACCCAATTACCCACACAAGATCTATGACTCGTGCAGTCCGCCCTGTCTATTCACACAGCATACAATTTTTCTTTACGATATTTTTATTTTTTACCTTGAGTAGATCCGTTGTGGTTAAAATATTGTGGTTGAAGTAATGCCAAAGAATTATTTAAGCCATTAGTTGTGGGTTTCATGGTACG
>JAPYYR010002999.1:4483-21101 GCA_030523065.1 Aphidius colemani | reverse complement strand
TCATCAAAAACTTGTCTATAAAAGTAAAAAAAATAAATAAATAAATACCACTTGCAATATTTTAATATAACAGAAACAATATTTTTATTTTAAAGTTAAATATTGCTTTAAAGTGATTACAGTTGTTGTTGTTGTTGTTGTTGTTGTTATCTATCAAAATTAAATTTTATTTAGACATCATTACGATTTTGTCTCATGCGAAAATATCCTCTTCTTGGATCTCGACTAGTTGGTAAATCACAGTCACCACCAGCATATGGTAAACCAGGTTTATTTAATTGCAACAAACCAGAAGGTACTGGCATAGATCCAATTAGACAATTTACGTGAGCCAATTTTGACATTGCAAGTGGAGTATTGATGTATATTTTTTTATCTTTCATATCTACACCTCTTATGATACCTGAAAATAAATTAAAAACACAATACGATTATTAACATGATACATCAACAAAATATGATGATTTTTTAAATCAAACATACCAAAACCATAACAAGTTGGTGCACAAGCTCTTAGCAACACCTTTGGATAATCATCAGAATTTTCAATCTTGATCAAAATCACAACCACAAAGACCAACAATATTACCATTCATAACAGATAATATTTGAGGTATCAATGGTCTATCCAATGATACATGTACTGATGAAAATGGTATTTCATATGGAACAATGTCATTGATATTCTTATCAATATTTTTATTATTATTTGATAAAATAATTCCACTTAAATATGACAACATGCTTATTTCACGTTGTTGATGTGGCTCAATATTCCAGCCCTCACTAAGGCCACGATGATTTTCAGCTTCAGTTTCTAATACATGAAGTTGGTGTTCGCTGTATTCAAGATGAAAATTTTTTGTAACACCCCATGAAAATGTTTGACAATTAACAGTTGATGCTGTTAGATTATAATCAAAATTATTTTTTACTTTTTTTGATATTATTTGTAATACATCTGATGGCTTTATTGAACGTATTGTATATGATATAATATCACTACCAATACCCTTACAAAAACCCATTGTATTAACAACAACTGGATATTTATTCAACACTGATGAATCATTAAGATATTTTACAAGTTTTTCAATTCCATTAATGTAACTTGTTAAGCAACGTGTTACATCAGCACTACCAACATATATTTGATGATATGGTGTTTGTAAATGTGTAAAGTTGGATCCAAATAATGGCGATTTGATGATATTCAATGATATGCAACCTGGTGGAGTAAATTCAGATTGTCCACAATCTAAATCCATATAAACAACTGCATCTGATGTCTCAAGTAATTTATTAACTAGACATCTTGATGTTGTTGATTTACCAACATTTTTACCTCCTGTTATTATTATTTTAATTAATTCATTGTTTTTACAACGATTGTAAATTCTATCAATAAATTCATTTGTTTTATCAATATTTATTGATAATTTACGACAATTTTCAGCATAGAAATTTGTTTGTAAAAGAATTTCAGCTCTTTTTTTATCAAACCATGTGTAATTTGTTGGATCTTCAATTTTTGGAAAGAGCCTGTGTGTACAATATTTACTCAAGAATTTTGTTAATCTATTATCAAATGTTTGAAAGGATAAAACTGACCATTCATTTGTTAAATTATTAATATGTGTTTGCAATGTGTTTGCAATATTTTGATCAATGTTATCTTCAGCTAAAGCATCCCAAACTTTTGATATTGAATTGTTTGTATTTGATGATTTTGCTGATTCAATTGTGACTAAACTAGATCCACGTGTTGAATAAACTTCAACTGGTTTATTTGTGTTTGTTTTATCGAGTATTGAACCATATATTTTAACTGCTCCATAAATTACTTTAATTTTTAATTTACCATGAAATGAAAATTTTGTATTTGGCTCAATTATACAAATAACTTTATTATCCAATGTATAAAAGTGAGGAAAATTAACCTCATTAATATTATTATCATCTTGAATATCATCTACAGTTGTTTCCAATTCATGAGCTGTTGTATCCAAGTTGTCATCATCATTATCATTAAAAGTCGTATCAAGAAGCATTGATTCATCATGATTATCATGACTATTATTTAATTGTTTATTTAATTTTTTTTTTTTTTTATTTAACTTTTTTTTAGTAGTAATATCTGAATTTATTTTTTTAATTCTTACAAACTCACCACAGTCAACTTTTTCATTGACTTTCTTTACTTTATTTTTAATCTTCATGTTTAATTTGAAATTTATAATATTTATATTATTTATTGTTGTGTTTTATGAGTTTTTTATAATTTATTGTAACCAAACATACATAAATACAGATAAACACGTGTGTGCACGGCAGTAAATAGGCACTAGGCAGTAGCAGCCTAGCAGGTCTTTAGTCTCCTGCTTGCGACAATTTTTTATGGAAACAAGCTTTACGTTTTGGACATAACAATCATAAATTGTTGCTTTTGTTTATTTTTTTTTATTTTTTCTACAACAAACACATGATCATTGTATATTTATTTTAGTTGACAGTTAAAAAACAATATAAAATGGAAGAAAAACAATTAAAGAATGAAATTTATCAACTAAAAAAATTATTAAAAATAAAAGAAGATAAACTCGCTAAAATTCAATATGATAAACAGCCAATTCAAAAAAACGAATTAAATAATGAAGAAATTGCAAGATACAGCAGGCAAATATTAATGCCCGAAATTGGAGTAAAAGGTCAACTTAAAATTAAAAAATCATCTGTTTTAATCGTTGGAGCTGGTGGTTTAGGATGTCCATCAAGTTTATATCTTGCTGGAGCCGGAGTTGGACACATTGGTATTGTGGATTATGATGAAATTGAAATAACAAATCTTCATAGACAATTATTATTTACAATAAGTGATATTAAAACTTCAAAAGTTGATGCTGCTGCTCATCATTTAACCAGGTAAATTTTATATACAAATTGAAATTATATGATAAATAAATTATAATAATTCCAGGCGTAATGCAAATGTCCAAGTAACACCATATAAAATTCAATTAGATAGTAGCAATGTACTGGATATTATTAAAAATTATGATGTTATTTTGGATGCAACAGACAATGTTCCAACAAGATATTTATTAAATGATGCTTGTGTTCTTTCTGGCAAACCTTTGGTATCAGCATCAGCACTAAAAATGGAAGGACAATTGACTGTTTATAATTATGATGATGGACCATGTTACAGATGTATTTATCCAAAACCACCACCACCAGAAACTGTTACAAATTGTGGTGATGGTGGAGTACTTGGTGCAGGTATAAATAAAAAATCTAAAATTATCAATGATAATATAAATTAAAAAACAATTAATTATATATTTTTTTATTACAATTATAGTTGTTGGAACCATTGGTGTACTACAAGCTCTTGAAGCTTTAAAAATAATTTTAAATATGCCAGGAGTTTTATCACAAAGGCTTTTACTTTTTGATGGAACTGAATCAATTTTTAGAAATATACGTTTACGTTCTAAAAATAATAACTGCCAAGTGTGTAGTTCAAGTCCTAGCATAACAAAATTACAAGATTATGAAGAGTTTTGTGGTAGCAAAGCAAATGATAAAGAACCCAATTTAAAACTCGTTGATGATGCTGATAGAATAACAGTTGAAGAGTATAATAAAATAGTCAATTCATCAATTGAACATGTACTTATTGACGTAAGATCAATTGAAGAATTTGAAATTTGTCATCTTGATGATGCTATAAATATTCCTTATACAAATATCCAACAAAAATCGACTGAAAAAACAACACATGATTTTATACAAGAATTATTGGAGCTTAATGAAGCAACAAATGGTAAGAAATAATTTTCGATTGAGTGATAAAGTAATAAATTATCAACTTTGTATATTTTAATTTCAGTATATTTAATATGTCGACGAGGAAATGATTCCCAAAGAGCAACAAAACTTTTACGTGATTCATTAAAAAATAAAACAAAAATTGATTTAAATAGAATCAAAGATATAGTTGGTGGTATTAATGCTTGGAGTCGAATTATTGATCCATCATTTCCAATTTATTAAATATATTTTAATAAATTAATAAAAACAAAATGAATTAAAGTTTTATTTTGATTAAATATTTTTATAATTTTTAATTGTTCAAATATTGACTAGTTTCAGGATGTCGATAATGAACATCTGATAAACTACGTAATTTATCAGCTGCTTGTTCTGGTGTTAAATCACGTTGTGCTTGTGCCAATAATTCATAACCAACCATGTGTTTTTTAATTGACGATGAACGTAATAATGGTGGTAAATACATTCCATGAAATGTCCAGTGTTTATTATCTTTATTAATAAATTCACCAGTTGGTGCACCATGCCAACCCATTGAATAAGGAAATGAACAAAGAAATAAATTATCATATCTTGTACATAATCTTTTAATTATTGATGCCAATGTTACTTGTTGATCAGCACTTAAATCTTGCATTCTTGATACTTGTTTTTTTGGTAAAACAAGAGTTTCATATGGCCAAACTGCCCAGTATGGAACAACAATAAGCCAATCACAATTTTCAATAACAATACGTTCCTAAAAACAAAAATATAATTGTTATTTATCTTAGCAAAAATATTATCATACTTTATTACTTGTAATACTTGCTTTTTTTTTTAATTCTCTATCAACATAATCCATCAAAAGTGGACGTTTATTACGTGTATAATAATCACGTAGATGTTGATCTTTTCTTTGTGCTTCAAATGGCAAAAATGAACTTGACCAAATTTGACAATGTGGATGGGCATTACTACAACCCATTAATGCACCTCTATTTTCAAATATTTGTACCCAATTCCATTTTTTTCCGAGCTCATTCATTTCATTAATCCATCTAAAGTAGAACAAAATTTTAATGATGATGAAGAAGTTGATGAAGATGAGATTAAATAATATAAAAAACAAAATCATACTGTTTAATAACTTCATGAATTTCATCAACTTTCATCAGTGCAATTGTAACATTTGATTTTGGATGAAAACACATGACCTTGCATGTACCTCTTGCTGAATCAATTTGAAACAATTCATCATCTGATTTTGGTGGATTTGGAGACTCTTCCAGTAATGCAGGAAAATCATTGACAAATGAATATGTCTTGTCATA
The DNA here is from genome assembly GCA_030523065.1 of Aphidius colemani. NCBI lineage: Eukaryota > Metazoa > Arthropoda > Insecta > Hymenoptera > Braconidae > Aphidius > Aphidius colemani. The sequence goes on along the minus strand of JAPYYR010002999.1, from coordinate 15,954 downwards.
TTTTTCCGTAATCTGTATGTATTATTAAATTGATTTATAATATTAATTAATATTAAATTAATTTAATTGATATTTTACTTTTCCATTGGCTCTTATATTTCCTGGACACAGTGGATTATTTGGATCATATTCTGGTGACTCTTCATCATTTGATGGCTCAATTTGACCACCCCATGGTCTTTTCATTCTATGTGGACATACCAATACCCATTCTCCCTTCAATGGATTGTATCTTATATGTTGATGATCTTTTAATTTAATTTATTTCATAAATATACATTAAACATTTGTTATTAATTTCATCACTAGCTTACCAACTGGATTAAATACATCTTCTTGGCTAGTTGTCATTGTAATTGAAGAAATATTCTCAAGTTACAGAGGACATACAAATGTCAACTACTAAAACGAAATAAAAAACATTAGAATATTATTATCAGTTTATTTTGTTGACCTTTGATTAATTACAAGGTCAAATTTCAATTGATTATCATTATTATTACATAAAAAAATAAAAACAAAATAATTTTAAAACAAAACTTGACTTATTATTAATTGTCAATTGTCAATTGTCAATTGAGCCACCAAATTATTTAACATGATTTTGGAAAATAGAAATTAAAATTGATTTTAAAAATTTTGGCAATGGCTGATATTTACAAGCTTTCTATTGGCTATTTCTGTTGGATATTATTCATGTCGTTTTTGTTGTAAATTCAAGATTTTTTATATAAAAAAAAAAAAAAAAAATTGCATATGTGTTTATGTGTGTGTGAACGCCATTATTCCGGTGTTGATGCTTGATTGCTTGTATAAAAATTTTGAGTTGTATTCGTTGATGACTTGCAACCATGGCCAGAGGCAGTAGTGCAGGTTTTGACAGGCATATTACTATTTTTTCTCCAGAAGGAAGATTATATCAAGTTGGTGAGTTAATAATTGTATTAAATAAATCATCAATTAATGTATAATTTATATTATATATTTACCAATTTACTTGAACGATATATTTCAAGTATTTATTGTTGTCAAATGACATCGTGATATGCACATTTGAAGTGTTTGTTACATTGAATTATGGTTATTGTTTTTAATTAAATTCATTTAATTATTTACATTTAATTCAACAGAATATGCATTCAAGGCAATTAACCAAGGTGGCCTTACATCAGTTGCTGTTAAAGGTGTCGACACAGCAGTTTTTGCTACACAAAAAAAAGTTCCTGTAAGTATAACCTCAAAAAGATGGATAATGCATCAAAAAAAAAAAATGTTTATTCATCTAAAAAAAACATTTAATTAATTAAACTTTTTGTTCAAACAGGACAAGCTTCTTGATCCACAAAGTGTAACACATGTTTTTCAACTTACTGAAGATATTGGTTGTGTTATGACTGGAATGATAGGTAAAAAATAAAAATATAAAATATATTTTATAATGATAATAATAATAATAATAATAATTAAATGTTTATTTTTTGATTAAATAGCTGATAGTAAAAGTCAAGTTCAAAGAGCTCGTTATGAGGCTGCAAATTTCAAGTACAAGTTTGGCTATGAAATACCAGTTGATACACTTTGTCGTAGAGTTGCTGATATAAGTCAAGTTTATACACAAAATGCTGAAATGAGACCACTTGGTTGTTCAATGATTCTTATTGCTTATGATAAAGAAAAAGGACCATCAATTTATAAAGCAGATCCAGCTGGTTATTTTTGTGGTTATCGTGCTATTTCAGTTGGTGCAAGACAAACTGAGGGTAATTCTTATCTTGAAAAAAAACTCAAGAAAAAACAAAATTTCAATCATGATGAAACTGTTCAATTGGCAATAACATGTTTGTCAACAATACTCTCAGTTGATTTTAAACCTTCTGAAATTGAAGTTGGAATTGTCTCCAAGGATAATCCTAAATTCCGGTTAGTATTTTACTGTCAAAATAAACAAAATATTTATTTTGCTTTTAATATAAATATTAAATTGGTTTTTTAATGATTTTTTTACAGTATTATGGGCGAACAAGAAATTGATAAGCATTTAACTGCAATTGCTGAAAAAGATTAAACTTAAAATTAATTTATACAACCAAATTTTGAAATAAAACATTTTAATTTTTTCTTTATTATTTCAAAATAATTATTATGAATGATAATTAAGGGTTGTATTTAAAATAAAATAAACATTTCTCACTTATATTATAAATTTTTATTCATTTTATTTTTAAATGTAGAAAAATGTTTTTTGTAGAAATTAATTTATTTTCCTGATGCTGTTGCCAATGGATTTCGGAGTACAAGAATAACAGAATCACCACGTAAAAACATTTTTGAAATAAAACGTTCTTTGTTGACAGGTGTTGCCTAAAACAATAAAAATATAAATAAATATTTACAATAGTTTAAAATAATTGTTAAATAATATTAAATAATCAAAATATATTTTACTTTTTTCTTTCCTTTTCCAGTTCGAGGTAATTCTGTCCACATTTCCTGGACATTTTCCAAAACCATATTACAATGTCTATCAAATGCTTTAACTCTTCCCAATAATTTTTTATTGTTTCTACAATTAACTAATACTTGAGTATTATTTTTGACAGATTGTGTGAGTACTGATAATGGTCCAGTATTAAACTCTTCTTCTTCTCTTTTAGCTAACTCTTCTGGAGTCATTTCAGACTTTGGTTTTGCTAATGATGCCCTGGCATTATCAAAAACGTTTATAAAACATTAGTAAGGTTATGTTTTTATAACACAATTTATTATCAATAAACAATATACACAAATTTAAATATATTAACATCAAATAAGTCGTAATTGTACTTACATATTTGTACTTGAAGTTTTATCAAATTTTGTTTAATTTAAATTATATAAATTCAAGCAATAATTTAGCATAAAAATAGACAACTATATGATGAATTTTATAGTGTGTTATTGTTAAATTTTTTACCACTTTGTTCGTATTAAGCCTCTTTTACATGACAAAAAAACAAACAAAATGATGTTACGGCTCATTGCGCAGTGACATGCGCATAAATTAATTCAAGAATTTACAAAAAACATATTTAAATTATTAATAATTAATTAACTAAATTTATGTAAAAATATTTTATAATTATTAATACATAATTAATTACAACTAATTGGAATAAATGAATAACAAACTCAATAAATTTTTAAATTTCAATCGACAATTGGTATAATATCAGTATTAAACCTTAGTATCATACACTTGCACATTCTTGACCAATAAAAAGAGAAAAAAGCAACAACAAGAATACAAGATCAGTTAAAAAAAAAAAAATCATCATCTATGTAATGAAAATGGCTACCAAATCGTTTACTCTGTGTTTTGACATTGACAATAAGTTTTATCGTGTAAATAAAGAAAAACTATAACACCATCGAGTTAAATTTACCCTTAAAAAATGAAAAAATAAAAACAAATTGTATTCTTAATAATGTTTACAAAAATATAAATGACAAGTATAAAAATTTAATGATTTTTATTGTGAAGAAATAAACATACAAAAGTGAATAATAACATTATCTCAGCTTCCGCCTGTTACACACGCACAAACAAGCCTCAACAAGTTCATTCAAGTTTGTTAAATGTGTCATCATCATCATCATCATCATCAACATCATCATCTTTATTTAAAGAACAATTTTTTTATCATCTTATTTTTTTTTTCAAGTTACAGTGTAGGGAGGCAATTATGTATTTGGCAATATGATGTTTTTATTGGAGCAATAGAAGGAAAACAACGTCACGCCTTGACAATATTTCCTTCTCTTTTTTTTTTTTTTTTTTATTATAAATAATCATCATCATCATCTTCATCACTTGATATGTTCTTGTGATAGGTTTATGCATGTGTACAAATATAAAATTGTATAAAATAGTTGATTTCTTATTTAAAAACATATTGGTGTTGTGGAACCACGCAATATTGTGTATTTTTTTTTGTTAAAAAATAACTTTCACTTCTTTCTTGTATATTGCATTGTCAGGTGTAATACTAAAATTGATAAATTATTGTTTTATTAAATTGTTAATAATTAGTTGAATTTTTATAATAATTAAATTTAATTATTTTTTAACTATTTATATCTATTTTGGCAGTGCTAAGTTTATTGGTGTGTCATGTGTAAATGGTGAATGAGTCATTCTTTACCCAGATGATTAATTGGTATGTCTCATTGTTCAGTTTATTATTTTTTTATCTCAAAATTTGAAGATTAAAAAATATTATTAAGGATAAATTATTCAAGTTGAGTTTATAAAATAAGCAGAATAAATTTTAATTTAACAATAAAATGAATGTGGGGTCAGTTAATTATGGGACAGCATTTAGCTAGTTTTCGTGAATTCTTCAGAATGAATGTACATAAAGTTCGCCACCAACAACAACAACAACAGCAACAACAACAAAAAATTTCACATCTACAAAATATTGATGATGATAATAATCGTATGTGTTATAAGCATCATAACAATTCATCAACAATTGAACAGAACATGACCTATGACATGCTCAGTCAAAATAAATATAATAATAATAATACATCAAATATTGAAAATAATGAAAATCAACAAGAAACAAATATAACATTTAATAACAATGAAAATAAAGATATTGAAATTGTTGATGATGATAATAATGAAGAAATAAATAATCCATTATCATCGGATAACAATCATAATTCAAGATTTGAATCAATTTATAGTCAGCAAATTGATGCTCAAGATGTCAAACAAGTTTGTAATAATAATAGTAATTTTGTTACAAATACAGATACTGAAATGGTAAAACAACAACATAAACAACAGCAACAAGAACCATGTTGTTCAGCAAGTTCTGCTGATGGTAATAGTAGTAGTAGCAGTACTAATAGTGGTGGTAGTAATAGTAGTAGTAGTAGTAGCAGTAGTAACAGTAGTGTTGCTGGTTGTGGTGACGGTGGTAGCAGTGGTAGCACTGGTGGTCTTGGTGGTGTTGATGGTGGTAGCAGCAGCAATAGCAGCTCCGAGGATAATCCTGTCAATCCAACATTTACAAGAACTTCCAAAACTCTTTCATTTGTCAAACGAAAAAGTAAATATTTTATTAAATTTATTTTATATTATTTTAAAATTAATTAATTTTAATTTATTACAGCAAAACAACGTAATAATAAAGAACAAAATCCAGTTTGTAATCATATTGTGTCATCAAAAAAAAAACGTACAAATTGGGTATTAAAATTTAATTGTGCCAAAAATAAAAGCTCAAAAAATACGGATATACCAGATCAAACAAGCAATAATACCGAGTGTGTTTGTACGGGTTATAGAAGAACCGAAGAACATCCAATGGGTGCTGGTGTTGTATTTAAAAATAATAATAATTCAGCACCACAAAGTCCAATATTAGGACCATTACCACCAAGTCCAGTTATTGATTTATCACGTTTTAATCCAGCTGAATTTCCAATGGAAGATTGTGATGAAAGAGCACGTCAACAAAGAGCTAAAGAAATGGAAGAAGGTGTTGAACCACCACCTGGTTATAGACCAACATTATCTGTTAATACAAATGGTACTGTTGATAGACTTCCTGCATTAATTAAAGAACAGGCTGGTATACAAGCTGCTGCATTAACTGCCTTATCACAAATTGATTTTAATGTTGTTTCAAATATTGAAAGACCAGCTCATACACAAGTAATTATATACACAGCTAATTATCAGCTTATTATTACTTCATTATGTTAATAATTTAATTTTGTTTAGGTTGATTATGTACACTGCCTAGTACCAGATTTACGTTCAATAACAGCATGTTCATTTTATTGGGGTAAAATGGATCGCTATGAGGCTGAACGTTTACTTGATGGCAAAGAAGAAGGTACATTTTTACTTCGTGATTCAGCACAAGAAGAATTTTTATTTTCCGTTAGTTTTCGTAAATATAATAGATCGTTACATGCTAGAATTGAACAATGGAATCATAAATTTAGTTTTGATTCACATGATCCTGGTGTTTATGCATCCGATACGGTAATTATTATTTTATTAAAATTTTTAATTTAATTATTTTTAACTACATTTGAATTACATGTAACCATTTGTTATGTAAATTATAGGTATGTGGTTTGATTGAACACTACAAGGATCCATCTTGTTGTATGTTTTTTGAGCCAATGTTAACAAAACCGTTGCATAGAAATTTCACATTTCCATTGCAGCATCTCTGTCGTGCAGTTATAACAACACGTACAACATACGATGGTGTTAATAAGCTACAGCTGCCAAAGACACTTAAAAGTTATTTGAAAGAATATCATTATAAACAAAGAGTGCGTGTCAGAAGATTAGATGGTGATAATGATGACACATGATTGACTAACAGTGATTTATTATGGACTAAATTACATATAAAACTTTGCCAAGTTTAATGGAATAATTATTATCTATTATATATTTATGTTATATAAAATTTTTTAATTTTTATTATCATTCATTTCATAAATACTTTATGCTTTAATTTATAGAAATATTATATATTTTTATTTCCGCGTACTTTAACTGAGCTCAATTGAGCAATATATATAATTTATTAATTAATTTCTTTCGAAAAAAAATTATAAGTTGGCCTAAAATATTGAAAAAAAAATCAACGAAACTGTATATTTGCAAATATTTTTAAATTTTCTTCCAAATAATTAGGTGAAAGTGTAACACAGCATAGATATTATTTATCTAAATTACTATATATGTTATAAATATTAAATCAAAAAAAGAGGAAAAAAAATTTAAATCAATTGATTTATACTAATGAAATTTATTTCAATAGTTTAATTTGTTATTAATATTTGATTTTAAAAGAAAAAATTATAATTCTTCCTTATACGTGATTATATTTATATTAACAATTACTCCTATCGTGCCTACTTCTATTAATAATAATAAATATTATTATTATCAGTGATTGTATACATAATGTATGATGTCCAAACACTTGGACATGCATGATGAAATTTTAGAAATGAAAAATTAAATATATAATTATAATAAAACAATAATAATAACGATAAAAAAATGTTAATTAATAATAGATAATATTGATAATAGCACGAATTGAAAAAGCAGATAAAAATTAATCATAGAAAATTTTATTTTTAACAAAAAAAAAAACAAGTAAAATGAAAGAAAAAAAAGGAACAAATTTTATTAAATAAAGTTGGAAAATTTTGATACGTAAATTACGTAATTATTGGCATATATTTAGTGAATTTTTGGATATATTTTGAAAATAATAAAAATAAAAATTAAAAAAATATAATCAATAAATATAATCTAATGTTGAAACTTCAAAATTATTATTGTTTTGTGGTTTATTAATTATATTAAATTCATTATAATAATTATATAAATATATACGATAATTGGGTAATGTTATAAAGTAAAAAAAAAAATAAATAAATTGTCAAGTTGACATGGATTTATCACATCACATTATCATCTAATTTATTAGTCGAAATTTACTCAGAGTTCACTCAAATATATCTATTAGTTTATTATTAAATCAAACAGTTAAAAATAATATTTAATACAAATTTATTGTTCATAATATGAAAATAAATATGAATAAATTGATTATTTTTTGTTAGTATATTTATTATTGTTTTTTTTAACGAAAAGATTGCCACAAAGATGAAGAGAAATTTATCGAAATTATTCATTTGAAATATATATTAAACAAGGTGAAATTAATTAGATGAAATTTATTATTTTATAATTTTATTTATGAAAGATTAAAATTAATAATTTTGCTGGGTAAATTATATAGCTTCTGTTGCCAATTGAGTAGTAAATTCAGGTTGAAATCTTTTTGTTTATTTTCAATTGAATTAATTGGTGTGAACTAACAAAATAAAAGACTGAAAAAGATTTAACAATTGATAAATGTAATTCAATAATTGTATTTTGGATTTTTAAATGAAAATAGGCAAAAAAAAAATAATATATATAAATTGTTTATTGAAAATTTAAGTTTAATCAATGAAAATTGTAAATAATAATAATTATAAAATATTGTCTTGATAATTCTGCTCAATAATGAGAGGTAGATAATTAATTATTAATAATTTCATGTTTGTATAATGTAATTATTATATAATAAATAAATTTGTGGTAGAAAATACGTTGTAGCTAAAAAATAGTATCAATGTAAGTGATACAACAAAAAAAATATCTATTATAAAAGAAATTTGTCAAGGATTATATTTGGATAATTAAATAGTATAAAAAATTTTAAGTTTTCATTGAAAATATATTGTTTAAAATTTTTAAAATAATAAAAAAGGATACTGACTAAAATTCTTTCCCATTTTTCAACCATGTAAAGTTCAGTTACAAGTAAATATCTCGAGTACCAATATTGAAAAAACAATATAATGTTCATTATCATATTTGTCATTATGTTGATAAATAAATCAATAAAAGCCAATTGTTACTATTGTTTTTGTTTATTTTAATTATATGTCAATTTTAGGAAAATATTCACTTAAATATCCTTTGAGTTGTTTTGCTTTGCTCTTAATTAGGGTTATCTAAACGTCAAGGGTATTTAGCAGTATTTAGCAGTTTAGCAGTACCAAGTGCCAACTGAGCTCTTAAAAAACTGTAAAAAAGACTTAATAATCTAGGGATTTTCTGTGCTGTTGTATAGCATATTTCTGAGGCTTTAACAGTTAATTAATTATCATTGTTTATTGTATGTATCAGTCATCAGTTTATATGGTGATGATAATCAAATTACACAAACAATAATTGCAATTTTCTTTTGTCGATATAAAAATGAACAAAAATAATGATAACATCGAAACTAGAAATATTATTGTCACTGGATTTGGTCCATTTGGTAAACATACAATTAATGCCAGCTGGGAGGCTGTTAAGCTTTTATCAAAATTAAATTTACAAACATTAAAAGAACAGTACAATGTCAATTTGATCATCAAAGAAATTCCAGTAGTTTATGATCATGTTGCTAAAAATATTCCTGAAATATGGAAACAATATAATCCACTTGTAAGTATTTTAAATAAATGACAATTGTCAATTGATAATTTGTATTAAAAATGTATTCTTTTATTTTTAGTTTGTGATTCATGTTGGTGTATCTCATTTAGCAAAATGTATTCAAATTGAAAGCCAGGCTTGCAGTTCTGGTTACCATAGAAAAGATGTTAATGATAATTGTCCTAAACCTAATGATCAATGTTGTTTTTTATCCACAAGTTTCGATGTTACAAAATTATGTCAAGATTTAAAAGAAAAACATGATTGCATTGCTTGTGTATCAAGGGATGCTGGAAGATATCTCTGTGAATTTATATTTTATCAGTCACTCAGTATCAATCAATATCGAACCCTATTTATTCATGTTCCAGACTTTGATATTTACCCAAGTGAAAAAACAGCCAAAGAATTATTTAATATAATATGTTGGCTTCTAGATAATCATCAACAGTCATAATGCAAATTTAGACTTATTTTATTGTGCAAAAAAATTTACAACTTATTTATATAATTTTATAATTAATCTATCAATCATTTTGATGAAATTTCGTTCTCAACGGTGTAATATTATTTTTAACATCACGTTTTTTTAACATATCTGCAACGTGTTGCATTTGAGTTGCACAATCAGGATGTAAATTTGGAGGTAACGCTGCACATTCACGTTCAAATATTAGTGCTAATCCATCAAGTAGCTCAACAAAACCCAATGATAATGCAGCTCGTCTCAGTCTATTAAGTTCCTATGTAATTATAAAATTAATTAAATTAATTTTTCGTAACATAAAAATAATGATAATAATATAAAAGAAAATTTTACTTTATAAAAGTTCTGAGTTTTTTCTGGCAATTTTCTTGCATGTCTTAGAATTTTTTGAATATCTGATTGTAGTCCAACTTGTCTAATCCAAGATGGTGCATTTTGTGAATAGCTTCTTTTTTCAATTGGTTTTATTGGAAATGTTGATGCCTCATAATTTTTATTAACTGTAAAATCAATTGGTCCTAAATTACGAAAATTACCAAGCCAAGGTACAATATCAACACCTGGCTCTAAAAGTGTCAACATGAGGTTTGATTTTTTTTTAGTATCAGCCCATGAATATATGAAACCATACCAATCAGTATTTAAGAGACAAAGTGCAGCCATATTTTCAACTTTTAATGCACCATGTAATAGAACACAGAATGATGGTGATTTACCATCATCACTATTATCTTCATTATCAGAATCTTCATCTAATGTTACACCTTGCATACTTTCATTTTTTTCAGTTGAAAGTGGCAATATTAAATGTCGTGATACTGAACTTGGACTTCCAACATCAGCAACAGATATAAAACCACATATTTCAATTGTTTTTGATACAATTAAACTAGTAGGTATTTCAAAATCACTTTTTTTTGTGAATAACTAAAACAAAAAAAGTAAATATTATATTTGAAATTAATTAATTCATTTCACTTTAATTGTATAATTACCATTGGTGGAGGTGATAAAAGTATTCTTGATCCTAAATTTCCACATTTAAGATATCCTTGAAATGATACATAATTTGTTTCAGCTAATTTTTGAAAACAACTATCAACTGATACTTTTGATAATGTACCTTCAGGTATAATAACTGCTGAATCACCACCAGCTAAATCTACCAATTTTTTAAAAAGTGGAACACTCAAAGCTAATCCAGAATCTTAAAACCAATTAAAACATATAAAAAAAATAGTTTATTTATTTATAAAATAATAATAATTTAATCAATTTGTTGTGTACCTTGATGTGATGCAATGCAGACAATATTTAATTTACCAGGATATGGAAATGGTAAAGGAAATGGATTACCATCACGTTCCATGTGCAGTGTACTTAATGAATGTCCAAGTGACATTGGACCAACACCAGTATCACCATCAGTTATCAGTATTACTTGACAAGCTGTTGTGTTGCCCCATTCAGCCATAATTGCATGATTGACACCAACAAGAGCTGCTTCAATACATGTTTTATCACGTTCTTCAATTGTTGGAAGACACTGTCTGATAACATCATAGTCCCTGGTAAATGGAACCAATACTTTGTATGAAGATGAAAATCCAATCTATCAATTATTAATGTTTGTTAATTACTCTAGATATTTTCGTTAATATTATTAATTATATCACTTACCAATGAGACAAATTCGAGTTTTGAATTTGCTTGTAAATAATGTAGAAGTGAATTGATACCTTGAACTGCCAATTGATGTCTATTTAATTGCTCATTATTTTGTGCTCCATTAGTTAAACCTGTATTTAATACTGGACGTCTCATTGACAGAGAAATATCTAATGCTATTACAGTTGGCATTTTTAATTATATTTATTTTTCAATCTTCAACAACAACAACAACAACAACAA
>JAPYYR010002992.1:0-13354 GCA_030523065.1 Aphidius colemani | reverse complement strand
ATTTTATTCATATAATTAATGACAATTATTAATTATTTAATTTAATTTTCAGTGGTGTTGTATACTGGAAGAGGAGCTAGAGTGTCCAATTTGTTTTGAAATAAGTACATCAGCTGAAATAATTCAATGCATAAATAGTCACAATGTTTGTAGTAATTGTCGTGTTACTCTCTCAGTATGTCCAACTTGTGATGGACAATTTTTAACAACTCGTAATAGAACAATGGAGAAATTGATCAAGCAATTTGCAGAAATAAAGGTACTGATGTTGTTTATTTTAATCTACATGTTGTAATTAATTTACAATTATTTATTTTATATTTTTAGGCATCATTGATGGATCCAGAAGGAGATAAAAATCAACGAATTAATTTAAATAAAAAATCAGTTAGCTGTCAAACTGATCCAGAGCCTAAAATTCCTACTGTGTCTGTTAAAAGCCAGACAAAAATAGAATTACAAAAATCCATTGACACACAATACAATGCAGTTGATTTTATAAAAAAAGAAAAAAATCCATCAAACAATTCAACTGATTCACATAATACTCCAGAGCTATCTATTAAAAGCCAGACAACAAGAAAATTGGAAAAATCCATTGGCACACAATATGATGCAGTTGATTTTATAAAAAAAGAAAAAAATCCATCAACAATACCAAAGCTCGAATTTGATGCTGAAGAGGTAATTATCATCAAAAAATTATTATCATATTGGTTAAATAAATTAACAATATTTTTAAAATTTGTTCTATTTTTTTTGTTTTTTTAATTTTTATTAAAAAAGCAAATTATTTTTGTCTAGATAAAGCCATCACTTCGTAGAAGTAGCAGAATCAAAGCAAAAATATCACAGTATTCTATTAATCAACGTTAACACCTCTTCTAGTTATGCAAAATATTTTATTTTTTTAAATTAACATAAATTTTTAATACGTATTTAAACAAAAAAAATAGCTTTTAAGTTAAAAATAGATATTTAATTTTATTATTTAAACACTGCAACTTAATGCAACTGTTAAAAAATCTTCAAATGATATTGAAATTGTACCAGTTTGTTCATTATCACGTGTTCGGAATGCTTCTAAAATGAAAAACAAAAATCGAATGCTCAATAATCATCATGCAGATTAAATAATTGATGTTATTTTTACCTGTAAACTTTTGTATTTGTACACAAAGTACAATGAACTGATCAACTGTGATACTTTGATGTTGATTAAAATCACTTTTGACAATTAAATACTTGATAAATTCTTGGGAAAATCTGTAGCCCATTTGTGTAAAAGCTGCTGATAATTCACTCTCTTGAATACTGCCTGAATTGTCATGATCAAAACCACGAAAGACTCCAAGCCAAGCGTTAATATAATTATACAAAGCTTGAAATTCAGTAACGTTAATTGAACCAGTTTTTTCCTTGTCAAACATACCTATATAAAAATTAATTGTTAAATACAAATATAATTATTGAAAATATTAAAAAAATAGTTTATAGAGACCAGCTGGTATGGTTTATTAATTACCAATCATTAATTTACAAGCAGTATCAGAAAATGTACCACCTTGGCCATTTGCAAGAGCAGCTTTAAGTTCAAGTGAACTTATTTTACCACTTTTATCACTATCAACAGCTGAAAACCATTGTTGTACCTCAGGACTTACCTGAACATCATTATTTGCTTGAATATTCTGTAATAATAAAAATGTAAAAACTTGTAAATTTTACGTAGTTAATTTAATGTATAAATAAAACTTACTGAGTACATGTTGAAATAAACAATTTAATAATTTTATGTTATTGATTATTTATTCATTTGACATAGGGATTAGGGATTGTCTTGACGTTTGACAAGCATAATAATATTTACTATTTGTTATTTTGATAATCGACTAATCGAGCTTAGAATATCGAGGAGAAATTTTATTATTTTGTCATTGCGCAGTGTCATTGCGTAAATACTGATTTCAGGATTGTATTTATGGTTTTTTTTTAACTTAGACTTATTATTAATAATTGTTTATTATTATTGTAAATATTTTTATTTAAATATATAACTCATCATTAGATAAATAATAAGAAATTTAGCAAATTTAATTGAATTTAATTTACAACTTTATAAATAACCCTAGATAATTTGGGGAATAATTTTTTATCAAAAATTTTATTAATTAATAATAATTAATTTGTAATTAGAAAACCATTTTCAATTTTATAAAAAGTATTAGCATATTTTCCGGAATCAAAAAAAACATTTAGGCTTAAAAAAATTAATATCTGTTTGGTCGAGTGTTTACACTGGAATTGGAATGCAAGTATAGTACACATAAAACAGTGTAAAATACGTAAATATAAAGTACACTTTTTTGATAGAGCTTGATGGAGTTGATGGTAAAAAAGTTGACGAGAAAAACCCTTGGATTGTTCTAAACCTTTGACAATTGAACACAATTGAACAAAAGTTACAGCAACAATTTTGTTTAAATAATAAAGCGAAAAGTATAATTGAATTATATAATTATATAAAATGGGTACTGTAGAATATGGTCTATCATCAAACGGAGGATTGATGCCTGTAAGTAATATGATAGAAAATTTAATGTAACCACATGCTTTTATGCTTAAACATATTTATTAATGATGGAATTTTAATTTATCCTTATCAACAATTTAGCAAATTCAAGCTTTAATAGCACCACCAGTTTCTGAAGAAGTTAAATCAAATAAATATAGAAGAAATAGAGATGATAAGCGTCATCCATATTTCAAGAGACCTGGACGTGGACATAATAGAGATTCTTGTGATGCCTGTCGAGATGGTGGTGAATTAATTTGTTGCGACAAATGCCCAGCATCATTTCATCTACAATGCCAGTAAGCAAAAAAAATATAACAAATTGCCTTTTACTTAATATTAATAAATTTTTTGTATTAATTAATCTAGTGATCCTCCTCTTGATTCAACGGACATACCAAATGGTGAATGGATGTGTCACTCGTGTCGTTGTTCAATAAAAAAAGACAAAGAAAATTTAAATGGAAAAAAAAAAAATAAATCAGCACTTGAAGTACTTGCATTAGCTGCTGCATTAGCAAATCCACGTGAATTTGAGCTACCTCGTGAACTAAGGCTACCAATAACATTTCCAGGAACTGATAAAATTGATGTATCATCTGGTAAACGTGGTAAACAACAAAGTTCACAGTCAAATAATGGCAAATCACATTGTTTAGATTCTGGATTAATGGTACCATTACCAGCAAGATTATGTTTTGAATGTGGTAAAAGTTGTAAAAAAGCACCACTTATTGCATGTGATTATTGTCCACTTTATTTTCATCAAGATTGTCTTGATCCACCATTGACAGCATTCCCAAGTGGTAGATGGATGTGTCCAAATCATCCAAATCATTTTATCGATCAAAATTTATTACATTCATGTAATGCAACTGATCGTTTAAAACTATGGGATCAATTTGCTAATCGTCAAATTGATCCACATGCTATTAAACTTGAATTTATCAAAAAAGCATATGCAACTAATCCATTATTTCGTGTTAAACTTGGTGTTAATGGTAGAACTAAAGTTAAAGTACCAGAAACAATTAAATATCATTATAGAAATCCAACACAATTAAATTCAGTAAATACAAATCGTGATAAATATTATATACGTCCAAATATTGATACAGCAACAACGACAACATCAACAACATCAACAACATCAACAACAACAACAACAACAACAACAACGACAACAGATAAACAAAATTTAGAAAATGATAATAATTGTATCAATGAAAATTTAAATACAATTACTATCAATGACAATGAAGATAATGATAATATTGAAACTACGGAAATTAATGAAAATAAAGATAAAAAAAATAATAATGACAATGAAGAATTACATGTAAATAATAATACTAATAATAATACAAATAGAAATAATGACTATGGTTATACAATAAAAGAAGGTGTTCAATTATTAGAACGACCAGTATTAGAAGCACTTGCACAACAGAGATTAGAACAAATATTAAATCCTCTTGGTAATGATTATGACTTTATTAATGATAATAATGAAGCAAGAGCAGCATTATTTCCATTGAGTAAAAAACCAGGACCACCAGCATTTATGATTAAAAAAACATTGACAATTGGCAAAGGTACAAATTGTGATGTATCACTTGATAATTATGGCTATTGTAATTCAATATCATCAAAACATGCTGTTATATTTTACTGTGAAACAACAAGACGTTATGAATTATTAAATTACAGTGAATTTGGTACAACAGTTGATAATGTTTTTTATTCATGTGATAATACAACACTATCAGTCAATCAGAATAACAAAAATGATGATTTATTAACTGATAATTGGCAGTCATTTAAAACAAATAAAAATTGTAATTTATCTAAAAAAATTACTACGAATAATAAACAACAACAACAACAACAACAACAACGTGCTTCTTGTAAATGTTCTTTGCTTGATCAAGATGATGAAAATGAAGTTTATACACAAGCTGGCTGGGAGGGAAGTGCTATTGTTGCTCATGGCTCAATATTGACATTTGGATGTTTAGTATTTGTTTTTAGCACTGTTAATCCACAAATTAAAAATTGATATTTCATAAATCTACATATATATAATATTGATAATTAATATATGCACATCATAACTATTTTTTTTAAAATTCATGAAAAATAATGTTGTTAATATTTGTCGTTTGTCTGGTACATAAAATGACAATTACACAATCAAATTTTTCTACTTAATTATTATTATTTTATCCTGAAATTTATAGTATTATTATTATTATTTTAATGTTTAATTATCATTAAAAGTTATTGAGATATTTTGATAATTAATTTTCATTTGAAAATGAATTCATTTGATGAATTATTATCACAGACTTTATATTGTCTTTGTCTGTAAATATTTAAATTAATTGTTTATAATAAAAGCTAATAAATAAGATTTAAAAACAATTATTTTTTAATAATAATACTTGACATATATAGTATATTCACATTTATCAAATATATTTAAAAATTGTAAATTATTATTTTTAAAACAATACAATTTTTTTGTAAATAATTTTTTATTTAGTAAAATTGTCAAATAATAATTCGATGTTTGTTTTTTTTGTTTATATTCTTTCTATATATTTTTGTAATTAGCATTATCATTACTGAGATCCCTGTGTAGCTAAGGAAGATATGAAAATTTCATTAAATTAAAACTTCATCACAATTTACACTTAATTATTATAAACACTGATATTACAAACTTGACACTTGTTGTGTTCATTTTATACATAATAAAATCATAATAACTTGACGCTTTGATATTTATTTATAATTATTGATTTGAAAATTTATTTGTATATAAAAAAAAATAATAATAATAATAGTAATTATAAATTGAGACACGTTAACAGCATTTTTTTCGATGTTGTTTTGGTTTTTTAGTGAGATCCAGTGTGTCATTTTTTTGAATAGCTTGACGATCTTTACTTTCTTTTTTAGTTTTTAAAACTTGACGAGTTATTGCCATAAACATCTGTAATTAATAGTTTAATAAATGGAAAAAACAAAGGCTAAATTGTTATGAATTTTTAAAAATTCGGTTTACTTACTTCTTCAACATTAATATTATCTTTAGCTGATGTTTCAAATAGTTGAATACCCATTTGATTAGCAAAACGTTGAGCATCTTCAGTCAGTACAACTTTAAGATTTGGAGCATCATTTTTATTACCAACTAAAACTTTATTAACAATTTCACAATTGTGATCAATTTCATGTAGCCAACGTTTAACATTTGCAAACGAATCACCACTTGTTACATCATAAACAACAATAACACCATGTGTACCACGATAATACGTTGATGTTATTGTTCGAAATCTATATTAAATAAATCTGTGTTATTATCATTACCATCAATAAATTTTTGTCAATTTAATATTGTAATTATTGTGTTACCTTTCTTGGCCAGCTGTATCCCATATTTGAAGTTTTACTCTATCACCATCAACTTCAACAGTTCTAATTTTAAAATCAACACCAATTGTCGTTATATAACTTCCATTAAATGTATTATCAGCAAATCTAAGAAGCAGTGAACTTTTTCCAACACCTAAATCATTAAAATACAAGTTTAATTGCCATTCAGTATCACAATAATAATCATCATTTTTCATTAAGATAATTACCACTATCACCAATGATAAGAAGCTTGAACAAATGATCATATTCTTTAGCCATTATTTTTCTCTATATTTTATATATTAAAATATAATTATTAATTATAATTTTCCAAGTTGAAAATAATTACAAACTAGTTGCTCGAAAAAAAAAAGAAAAAAAAAAAGAATAAAACTAATCCAATTTTATTTTGTTTATGATTTTTTTTTTAAATAAATATTTTTCATTAATCATTAATTATTGAGTGTTGAGTTGTCATGACATATAATATTGTTTATAAAAAATCTAAAAATTATTAAACATTAATTGATAATTTGATTGACTATTAATGCTAATGATAAATGATTTTTCAAGGTCTCGTGATGTTAAAACATGCCATACTATTTAATGAATGTGATATCACTTTTTATTATCATCACTGTTGGGAAAAAACACAACTTTGCATGACGCCTATGTCGAATTGTCGAATTGTCGACACCCTTTTTAATGCTTGTCACACACAAAATTATAAATTATTTTACGGATAATTTACTTCCACTAATAAAACATAGAAAAAAATAGAAAATTATTTTTTAATTAAATTAATCTGTGCTTTTTTTTTTTTTTTTTTCTATAAATTATATTTAACACTTTGATTAGTTTTATTTTTCTTTAATTTAATAGATCGTTAAATTAAAAATGAATCATATGTGATTTTTTTAATTTTTCAGTCTTATTATTTTTGGAACTTATTGATCTGAATATTTATGTAAACAACTTTTGTTTTAAATTTGTTTTTAAGCATTGATTTTTATTTGTATTTGATTATAAATAGATAATATTCACTATGGTCAAAAATTTATAAAAATAATTGTAAAGATTAGACCGTTTTTTTTATCTTGTTTTTTATATTTTTATGTACAATAATAATATAAATTATATGGTTAAGGTGGTGTAAGTGCTGTACTAGTCATTGAACTATTGGATAAATAATTTAAATGCTTTTTATTTTTATCAGGTATTTTTTTTTATGATAAACAATAAATTTTGGGTTAATTGATGTGTCACTTGGTTTGATGTTGAGAGAGGTATTTGTTTTTAATTTGTTGTAAAATAACTGAAGTGGAGAATTGGAGATAAATGACTTTGACTTACGCCGTCAAGATTAATTGGCGGCCATTGATTGTTTACAATGTAAATAAAGGGTAGTTTCTAATAAAAAACCATAAAGATCTCATCACGGAGAATTTTTGCCGACATTGATCTTATGCCGGAATATTTTAATTGAATAATTTAGCATTTATTGAAATAAATATTAAAGTTTTTTTTGTTGGCATAATGATTTAATTAATTGTTTATATATAAAATGGAGCAGACAGAATTCAAGTATTCAAAATAATGAAAATGCGCAGAAGCAAGATTTCTCTCTTTCGGGTATAAATAATTGTAAATAAGGCTTTATTCTTCCAGTTTAATTGCAATTACAGGTTAAAAAAACAAAGACTATAAAGAAATATATACTTAAAAAACAACAATAAAATAATATAAAGTTTATAAAATAATCATGGCTGCTATTGCAAGGCTAACATCTAGATTATGTGGAATTGTCAATAATCAAATTCCAAAAAATTATGCTCCAACATTTATCACAGCTTTGGCCAATACAGGTTTGATCAATTGAAAATAAAAATTCTTTAATCATGTCAGTCAAATTATTGACTTGACAATACAATATTCATGTAATTGTTGTTTGTTTATTTTTTACTTGACAAGTGTTATTTGTTTATATTATTTGCAGGACGTCAGTGTAATTTGATGCAAACTGCTTCATTAAAAACACGTGTGTCATGGATACCAAGAAAATATAAACATGAAGAAATGCAACAAACTTTTATAGAAGATGTTTCTGAAACTGAGGATAAATTGTCAAATGGTAATTAATAAATATCAAAAATAAACTCTCTAATAGTACGATTAATTACAAGTAATTGTCAACAACTTCATCAACAAAAGCATCCAATGTTTTTGATGTAACAACTTTGATAGCTTGTTGACACAATTTTGTTGATAATTTATTGCTTTTTTTGAGGCAATTTTTATGTTAAACAAGTTGACCGAGTTAATTTATTAAACAATGTTTAAATAATTGTTAAACAATACTTGTTTTGTATATAACTTAATTGTGATTTAAATGATTTTCTTTGACAGAAATTGTTGGTGTAATAAATGATCAAATAAGCCAACAGTCAACAAGTAGATTATTTGCAGTCGTTCATTTGTGTGGAAAGCAACATAAAATAACAGATAATGATTTGATAGTTGTACAAGGATACTGGCCACCAACTAATGGAGATAAAATAAACCTTGAAAAAGTATTATTAGTTGGAAGTACTGATTTTACACTTATTGGTAGACCAATATTGAATCGTGAATTAGTCAATATTCAAGCAACTGTTATTGAAAAAACATTATCACAAACTAAAACTCATTTTAGATACAAAAAAAGAAAACAATTTCGCAGAATTCATTGTAAGTATTAATTTAAAATTAATTTTACTTGAATAATTCATTTATGTATTAGTTTATTTTATTTTTATAATTTATTTGTTGTTTTTTAGTTAGAAGAAGTGAGCATACAGTCATCAGAATTAATTCAATAACCATCAACAGACCAATTGATAAACTTCAAGAAATCGAAGGACTAGATAAAGTTTATTAAATTTTTGTATTGAAAAAGAAAAAGAAAAACATGGTTTGAATAAAAGAGTAATTATTAAAAGTCATTTAATCAAAATATTGTTATATTTTGGAAAAAAAAACGTTTACTAAAATCATATTTATTAGTTATTACAATAGTCACAGTAAATATTTAATAATAACTATGAAAGTTATTATTTTGTCAAATTGTTTTAGTTTTTTGTATTTTTTTCTATTTTTTTCTGTTTGCTCTTGTTTAAGTAATTTTTTTCATAGTCTTCCAGGGATATCCAATCAATCTGATATCTGGGGTGAAAATACATCTCCGTGATTACTCCGATCATCTACGAGGTATCTGACGAAGAAAAATTTTTTCGACTTTTTCTCCAATAAAATCGGGTGGAGAAAAGTTCGGAGAAATTTTTTTCAGTCAAGAATATTTCTCTCTACTTTTCTATATGTTAAACTTTTTTGAGAAAAAGTGCGGAAAAAGTTTAAAGTGAAAATTCCACGCTTAGAAAAAATTCTCTTCTCATTCCTATCTCTACAATTTGATTTAGAGGTAGGCAAAATGTCCTGATTTGTGAATCAGCACACATGGTAACCCTAGCTGTCGTAAACACGTCAGCCAAACCAAATCTCGTAGCACCGGTAACTAAAACCATTTTTCTTATCATTTCGTCCTTTGAATTTACAAAAAACAGAAACTAGAATTATTGCAGCTTTATTGGAGCAATTATTTAATGGTGCATCGTAAAATCAAATTAACCTATGTTAATTTTGAGATGAGGAGAAATAACAGAGTGGGGAGTTTATTCCCAGCATACTTGGTCTGTTATTTCTCCTCGCCTCAAAATTAACATTGGTAATTTTGAAAGCAATATCATAAATATAATCGAAAGTGGTTATTATATTGATAAAACAAAGTATTTTCAGGAAATGATTAAGTCTCATGAAAGTTCTTTTTTAATTCGTCCAAGACGGTTTGGAAAATCTTTGATGCTTAATACTATTGCAAAAATTTGCGAAGGCGAAAAATATCGACAATTATTTAAAGACACTGCGATTGGCATTTCAAAAACTTACAGGTGGAAAAAATACCCTGTATTCCAATTTAATTTTGCAAAATTAAACAATCAATCGGTTGAAACATTTAAAGAGACTTTACTGAATCAAATTAAAGAAAACTGTGATAAATATAATATAAAAATAAATAAATTGAATTGCCTAACACAACTTATGTCCGATATGCTAAAAAGTGGTAGCAACCTAAAGAATGGTTATGAAGATACAATGATTGTACTCATTGATGAGTAAAGTAATTTTCGAAACTGTAATATAAATTTACAAAATACACCGACAAATTATGTTAGAATTAATTAATTAGAAAAAAAAATCAATATTCTTGATTCCAAGAAATTTTCCCTCGTCAGAGATCCCGGAGAAAATTTGGAGTTACTGTGAAAATGATGGAAGTAATCACGGAGAAATATTTCCACCAAAGGTATCAGATTAATTGAAAAAAACAAAAAAACCAAAACCTTGACAAATCAGGACATTTTATATCAAAAGGACATTATCAGGACTGATCAGGACATGTCCTGATAAGATTTTGCATATAGTAACCCAAATTTTTATCTAAATTTTTTCTTAAAAGAAAATACAATTAAAATAATAAATTATATAAATTAATTATTTTTTTGTACTAATTTTACAAACACATACGTTTCTGATAGTAATCTTAATTGTTTATTAACTATTATTAATATTGAATGATTTTTTTTTCATCTACTTGATATTTTCGAGCGTAAAAAGTTGGTTTATATCATCGACAACTGGATGATCAAGATTCATAGCATAATAAACTGTGAGCCACAGTTGTAATGAGAATAATGAAAATATTATTCCAAAAAAACACAGGTAAAAAATGGTAATTGAAGCTTTAATTAAAAGAAATAAAAAACAGTTAATATTTAATATTTTTATTAATAATAATTTAATTTATTACCCCATTCTTTGGAAGTTCGATGAAACACTGTACGTCTTTCGCCATCCCAAATTGTTTTTTGAATATTATGCAAAGTTCCACGTTTTGCAACTGGTCTTCTACTCTCATAATAAAACTCATCATGAACTATCATGTTGAAAAAAAAATATTAATTAAACTTGAACCTTCAAATTTTAATATTTTTTCTTTACAAAGTTTCACTAATGTTTTATTTTTTCAATTAAACACTCGCAGTTTTAGATATTTTATTTAGATTATATTTGTTTATGTAAGTTAGATATTAATTTTTTTAAGTAGTTATTAATATTTCTGTTTAATTTGAAGCTCAAGTTATTTTTTTTATCAATAAGCATTTAACATAAAATAAAAAAATTAAACAGTTGAATAAAGGAATTTCTTTTTTAATATTTTATTTATAAATTTGCTTATAGTCAATTGCATTTCTAAGATAAAGAAATTATACAAAGTTATCCACAGCTGACGTTAAATGACCAATATAAAATTCACATTTATATACAATTTTATTTTTAAAAATTTCAATAATTTCTACATAACATTTTTAATGTTAATTCCAATAAAAATTTATTTTATTTGTTTTAAAATCTGTCACTACTTACATCTCACCTATAAACCAATAAATTTAAATAAAAAACTCAACTCATGAAAAGATAAAGCTCTACAGTTTAAAAAATTAAATTTAAGTAAAAAATTTATTGTAAAAAGTATCTAATATCGTCATTGAAATTATTTTTCTATTGAAAAATAAAAAGTGTCATTTTAATCAAGATTTCGTTTGGCAAGTTCTTCAATGTCTGATATTTCTTTTGGGCACATTTTCGTTAAAACAACTGGTCCTGGTTCTGTAATTAAAACATCATCTTCAATACGAACTCCCAGTCCATGAAATTCTGGTGGAGCTAGATGATTTTTCGAGTTGATATAAACACCTTTGAATGAAAAATTAAAAACCATAAATTTCCTCTTTAATTACCATCATCCCAAATATAAAAAAAAAAAAACAAATCAAAATAAATAAATAATAACCTGGTTCAACTGTAACAATCATTCCTGGCTGTACCTGTACACCACGTGATATTTTGCCACAATCATGAACATCCATTCCCAAATAATGCCCAACATGATGAGGACAATATGAATAAGCAGCACTACGTAATTCATTGTCATTAAAACTCTTTGGAATTAAATTAATTTCTTGCAATCGTTTGCCCAAAAGAATACACATTTCATGAAACAATTGATCAAGTGATGGAAAATTTTCCAACCGTTCAATCAAAGTTTTTTGTACATCCAATACAACTTCATACAAAACACGTTGATGATCACTAAATTTACCATCAATTGGCCATGTTCTTGTTATGTCAGATGAATATCCATGATACTCACATCCTATTGACAAAATAATACCTTTAATCATCATATTTATCTCATTAAATTATTGAAAAAATTAGTAATTACAAACCTGCATCCATTAAAACTGTCTCTCCCTTTTTAATAATTTGATTGTTTGTAACATAATGAATAATATTAGCGTTGTCACCAGCTGCAACAACAGGTGGATATGCTAAAATTTCAGCTCCTCGCATACGAGATTCATAATCAACAGTAGCAAATAGCTGATGTTCAGATATACCAGGTTTTCCAGCTTCAATTGTTTTTGATATTGCATTAGATGCTATTTCACATGATTTTTTCATAAGATTTATTTCTGATGATGATTTTATAATACGAAGTTGATGAAACAATGTTTCAGGTGATAAAATTATATTTGTTTTTTTAATTATTTGATTTAATTTTTTATGAATATCTTGTGATATTATATTTTTATTATCATACCAAATTGTACAATTATTTTTGTTATTATTTATAAATGATGTTATGAATAATTCAAAGTCAGAAAATTCAAATGATTCATCAATGTCGAATAGATTTTTTGCAGCATCAACTCCAGTTCTTGGACCATCCCAAAGTTCTGAACGTTCATCTTTTTTTTGCATAAACATTGTTGATTTATAATCATTGTTTGAATTTATTGTCAAAACAAGAATGCTATCTGGTTCTTGACATCCAGTAAAATAATTAAAATCTGTATTTTGACGAAATACATATGGAATTTTATCTGACATGTAGACTTTACTTGATGAGGGTATTATTAAAATGTGTGTGTTTGATAAACTTTTAGTTGAATATCTTTCTGATAATATTTTTTCACATAATTTTGATCGTCTTGTTTTAAATTCATCAAGGGAAATACCAGGTACAAGTTCACCAGGCTTTACAAGATGTGGATGGGTTGATGATGTTGGTTGACCAAATAAGGCTCTTTTATTGTTACTAATTTTTTGTGATGAATTTACTTCTGGACTTTGTGATATTGTTGAAAATTTATGTGTCATCGGAAAACATCCTGTAAATTATTACAATATTAATTA
>JAPYYR010002990.1:0-10893 GCA_030523065.1 Aphidius colemani | reverse complement strand
GTCATAATAATCATTATTGATTTATAAAGAATAAATATAAGGGTGAATTTAAATTGTAGTATGATGGCAGTGGCATGAAACCATTGAAGAGTCCAGTATATTTTATTATTTTTAGGATGATTACGTGCTGCGTGTTTGCAAATACCTGTAATCTAATATGCAACATATGTTGCACATAAAGGGAGGTTGATAAAATTCAATATGCGACTTCAACAAATTTCAATTCCACAGAATAAGCCACACACTCTGTACGTATTGATAGATTTATTTTTTTTATATTTTACACTGGCGAACATCAAATAGTTAACGATATTACTTGTTTTTTGTTTCTTTAATAAAAAAAAAAAACGCGTAGCTTGAATAATATTCGTATTTCAATTTCCCAACCGAAATTCTTGTTGTCGAGTAGAACGCTATGAGCAAAATTACAAAGAATAAGAAAATTTATATCAAAAAATTTAAAGTAAATAACTTAATATTTAACAATTACTCCACAAAGTTTTCTGTTTCTTCTTTAAATTACATAAATCAATATTTATTTTCAGACTAATGAAATATCTCAAAATCTGAATACATAAAAAAACTCTAGCTTTTTAATTGAAAAATTATATTAAATCAATATTCAACGTAATTGTATAACGCCAATTTAAAAAAAAAAAAAAAAAAAAAAAAAAAAAAAAAAAAAAAAAAAAAAAAAAAAAAAAAAAAAAAAAAAAAAAAAAAAAAAAAAAAAAAAAAAAAGCATAAAAAACTCAAATAAATAAAAATAATAAATATGAAAAATAAATGAAAATAATAAAAATTTTATTTCATGACACTAAAAAAATATCAATCGGGGTCACGTTTGTACTGGATATTTGTTGTTTACTTTGCTCACTGAATAATCTCCCCTGCGGCTTGAATTATAATTTCAAAAATGTTGAAGAATCAAAGAGACAATTTAAATAAAAAAAAAAAAAAAAAAAATGAGACAAGCAGGAGCCTTGTTCAGTCCTCATAAATCGTCGAAGCTATTGTATGCCTATACGTCCTGTCAAATTAAAACCTCAATATATCTAATCGACCATCAAGTCTCATTAGTTAATTGCTCAACGGGGTGAAATCTCCGCCCATGGTGTTGCAGCTATATAAAGCTCTCATCCTTCTATTATTTTTTCATCTATCAATTCTCTCCTTCTATGTATAATATACACCTCTTTTTTTTATCCACGAAAAATGGGCGTCACTTGTACTTCCATGCTTCAGTAACATATTTTATATTGGATTCTTGGCAAACCAGCGAGATACGCTCGACGTGAATATGTTTAAGTGCATTTGCGTGTGCCACGTTAATTCGTTTCACCAACAATTAAGAAGGAAATCGTGATGGGTCAATTCCCAGTGGCTATACTTGCTACAATAGTACTTTTAACAACGTGTGAATGTGAGCGTGAAAAATTAATCTCGATTATAATCATTAAATTGTAAATTCAAACGACGATAAAGCTGAAACTTTGATACATGTATTTTTCCTTAATTATATAATCTTCTTATTTTTTTTATAAATATTTTTATTGTTTTTATTTGAAGATAAAATATTTATATACTAAATCTGTCACTTACTTTTTTAATTAACAATGCTCGGTTGAATTTATTTTTGTTTGCTTTCAAAATAGCAGTATTCATCATAATTTATAATATTTTTTTTTAGAAAATAAAATTATTAATTCAGAAAAAAAAACATATTTAATTCAACCGGAAGCGATAGACATTTTATTCATTTGTTTGAATTGAAAAAAAATGAAAAAATAGATAATAATTTTAAAAAATATTGATGTTTCTCAGAGTTTTTCAATTTATTAACTCATTAAATATACCGATATTAATAATTAATATATCGATCTCAAAAGATCCAAAAGTTATATATAAAATTAATGAATTATGTATTTTCAAAAGGAAAGAAAGAAAATAAAACCAGTAAAAAATAAATTGAAGTGGGTAAATAGTAGAAGGAACATATTTTCCATGAATACCGATGGATCAATGAGCAATCTTTAATACAGATTAAATTCCATTAACTACCGAGTCAACTACCATGTCATTTACGTGAACAAGTGCACTTCTGTGATTTCATTTTGATATGAGAATATAGTTTGATTATTATCTGTCATTCAACCACATCATAATCCAATCAAAGTTTAATTATTATATTTTTATTTTCAAATTCATTTATATATGAATTCAAGAGTTTGTTAAATACTGACCCTAAACATTGAAGCTGAATAAAATAAAAATAAATAAAAAAATTAATAAATAATATCTTGAATAGTATTTAGACTGATATAGGTGTATACACAACAACTGTATGAATATATTATTTAACTTACAAAATATAGCTATAGCGGTTTTGCTCTTTACCATGATAAGGGCTTATCCAAGTGTACCGAGGGTGCAGATTTATTACTCACTGTATGAGCACTATTAAAACGTGTTTGTGCGCGGGCGCTCTTCTCTCAGTCTGACGTTATTAGCGAGACAAACTTTGGCTGAATATTTACAGTATACACATTTATGAATGCCCAGAAAGTCAACATAGTGTTTTGTATAGTAAAAGCCCCAGGAATATGATATTGTACAACTATTTTGTTCATCCATGTTTGAGGAACAATACCAAACGAAGTGACAATTTTGTTACAATTCTTCGTGTCATGATTTCACTTTAGTTGTCCAATTGTTT
This sequence comes from Aphidius colemani, assembly GCA_030523065.1. Classification (NCBI taxonomy): domain Eukaryota; kingdom Metazoa; phylum Arthropoda; class Insecta; order Hymenoptera; family Braconidae; genus Aphidius; species Aphidius colemani. Next base: position 8,177 of record JAPYYR010002990.1, on the reverse strand, counting down.
GTAACAAAATAATCTAAATATTATGTATGATTAATAAAAGCATCAATCGACTATGCATTAAATTCTATAGATAATTAAATTTGTAATTGGAAATTCAAAATACTTGATTGATTCATCAAATTCACAATAACAATTTCAAGTTATTGTGCTCAATGGTCCAATTGAGATTACAAGGGTAGATGATAGATCAATATCATGATTTGTACTTGGCTTTAGAGTCAGCTTTTAGTACGTAATTTGATAGGTCTCCTTCTGCATTAAGATCGTTTGAAAATACGATTAAAAGCAAGAGAGTTGGATACATCAAAGCATCACTACATTCATCATCTATGCTATCCAAATTGTTTTTTTTCTTCATTGAATTCTCCAATAAATGTACACTCCTTAAGAAAACCAGATACATGCGAGATGTGTCACTTATTTGCTTCAAGACTTATTGATCAATGATCACTTGCAAATTCAACAACTTCAACAACTACATTTATCAGTTGTAATTTATATCATCATCATCATGACTGTATCATTGAACCAAATATGTTACTTATCCTTCATATCATCAAAGTGTTTCACTTGTACGATATATTCCTCATCCAAATAATTATATTTACTATCAGTTCTTAATCACTTCAGCCACGAGTGTTGACTGATTAATATATTTATTTATATCAGCAAAATTGCAATGATACACAATCACGCACGTTTATTCACCGTCAAAAAATCTTTGGAGCATCATTAATTTTAAAATGTTCGTGACATTAATTATAACAAAAAAAATAATCACAAAAACATGTATTGATACTTTATTATGAGTTTATTTTTTTTCCTGAACTTGCAGTGTCATTAATTAATTATAATGTACTATATTAAATTAATTATATGTTAAACTGAATGTACTATTAATTACTCAGTAAATCCGTATGAGGGTTTTAGGTAAACATATGTACACATTGAATATTGTATAAACATTGTACATAAACATTGATTCATTGTTTGTGCATTTTAGTCATGCATTTATTGAGATATCCTTTGTAATCTGATCGATTTGATTATACAGACTATGTGGATATATAATGATGATGTTGGGTAGCTACTACTAAATTTATTCATCATAAAGTTTTCCATTGGGACAATAATTATTTTAAATTATCAATTATGTTTTGGTATTTGTCTCGATTAATTTTATTCATTAACTTATCATAAATGTCATAGTAATCATATTGTTTATGTACTTTTGGGTCAAAAAATCATTATGTTTATATTATTTAATAATTTACTGGCCATATTAATGTGAAACATAACAATAAAGAAGAATATTTTTTAATTGTTCGAAAAATTGCCAAACCCATCAGATAAATGTCAATTGTATATTGGCAAACCCTTTTTTGTTTTTTAAATTAGAATAGATACACATTACTAATAAATCAGTTTAGTCGTGATTCACGAACATGGAGTTAGTTGTCATCACTTCAGTGGTTACACATCAATTTTCACGTCCGGTATATCCACAACCCCGATCTGTCGCACGGGACCTTTTTCCTCTCTGATGTTTCCCTACAGTATGTCACCAATTTCGTGGGTCAGCACGTAGACACCGTACAACGAATGAGATTTCGTGACTGTTCAACCTTCGTGCTTGTGTCACACCTTTTTTTTTTTTATTTCAAATCTATTTTTATTTATTTATTTTTTGTTTGATTTTTCTTATATTTATTTGTCTTTATTTTCGTCCGAGGATTATAGCTTTGTCCCTTCACCTTTGTCATTGATCCTCTTTCAACTTTGCATAATCGACATCATAATATTTCCTATGATTTCTTCTATTATATAGACAAAAAATGAAGCCTCTTTTCGATTTTTTTATAAATATTATTAAATGATATTTTTATTTTTTATGTTTCAAAGAAATATCCCAAATTGAAATTAATTTTTTTATTCTATCTTTAGAAGCTATGATAATAAAATAATAAAAATTTAAAAATGCCGACGACTTCATTTATTCTCATCGTTTTGAAGAAACTAATTACAAGTCCAAAACGCTAATTGGACAAGTGAAACGTATTTGCGAGTGTCCTCAGTCTCGTTATCGAGAATGTTCTGTCATATCGCCAATGGGGAAAATTGGAAGCGAGTATAAAAAAAAAAAAATAATAGTAGAACGATATGAGAACAATGAACATTGAAATGAAGGGGGAATAAAAAAGAAAAGGATGAAAAAAAAATTGAATGAAAAAATATTTTATAGGAATAAGAAAAGTTGGATGAAAAATGGAAAACTGATATCCATTGACTCATGTATTATTGGGTAATTGGAAAAATAAAGTTGAAGAAATGTTGGAATTGTAATAGGATTGTGATTGTAAAAAATTCAAGTTATTTTTTAATTTTATATATCAAAATAACAATAAATAAAATAACACCAAGATGTCATAGAGTCATTAATCGAAGGTGGAAGGTGTGGTTTGATAGATAGTTATATGTCGTCAAAGAATGCGGAGGAAGTACCCAGGTGTGTTAACCAAACCGTGAAGCAATGAAGACATTTCGTGCTCGAGGTTACATGAAGGATTGATCACATTCTCTCTGGTGTTTTTCTTTCTTACAATACATTTTCTATATTCTTTGTATCATTTCACCATTAAGCAAACTTTTCATACTACTTTTTTCTATACTTATTTTCTCATCGCGTGGTATGACTCAATTACACTGAAACAGTTCGATTAAACATTTTGGAAAGGCGTGCTTAAATATACTTGAGCTGATTATTAAATCCGATCTTGGTGCATCAATTTTCATTTGTAAAACGTGACTATGAAAATTATTAACAACTCAAGTACACAAAATTATATTTGTCTAACAACATGTGAATTATTATTTAAATTATATTAAAAAAATTTTTGTTATCAGTTGGATAATAAAAATATAATAAAGATACATTTTCATCAGCTTATTATACTTCTGTATATATAAAAATTTGATGTCTTAAAAAATTCAAACTGTTGCGCTTGGTATTGAGTGGAAAATTGAATTGTTCTCAAACACTGCACAGTAGTATTTTTTTTTTTAAAGCAATGTAAAAACAAAGGCGTGAATCGTGCTCTACAAAATATCAAGAAGATCAGTTTATCCAAGATATAACTTGAGAAAAAATCGATATCGAAATTTGCTGATTACAAATAGGATAGTTACGATTTTTTTTTTCTAAAAAAAGCTACCATCACAATGCAAGACTTCCAGTAATATAGAAACGTGTTCAGCCTGTAAATTTTTTTGCATTGTGTACCTTCCATTCAATGCATACTGTCTATACATTTAAATTTATTGATAAATAAGATTTTAAAAAAGTTTATAAATATATAACTTGTATTAAATTGTAATGGAAACGTTTTGAGAAAAGAGATTAAATCATTTGGTCGATCAGTGAAAGAAGGTAAGTCGCTTGGAAAACGAGTCTTTAAAAGAAAAAATATAAATAAAAAAATAAGACATCAATGTCGTTTCAAAGCACCAGAAAAATTCACAGTAATAGAGTACTGTATGCCTGGAGGATACGTGAAAGGTAGCTCTCAGAGATTGGGTTCGCCAGTCGATGGAGTATGTATAGAGAGAAGAAAAGTGTATCAAGACTTTTTTTTTTTTTCTTGATACTTTATAGTTGAAGTTCGCTAAAGCTTACCAGAAATTTACTTCACCAACTCGATTTCAGAATCCATAAATTTTTTTTAATCTATCGAGTTCAAAGTATGATACTTTATATTATCCATTGGCTCATGAGAATTATCAGTGTAAAACGTCAATATAATTATTTCTAACAATTATTAAATATCCCATTAAAATTATAATAAAAAATTTATTTCATAAAAAATAAAAACATACTTATACTTTAATATTATAATCTTAATTTTTCTTCTATTTTTATCTTTTTTTTAACCTCTTAAAAATCATTTAAATTTAATGTATTTTTTTAATCGTCTCTCGGTTTTTAATGTGTTTGGTTCGGTAAACTCGTCCACCAGTAATTCGTTGTATAGGGAATCATAGGATTTTCTCGTGGTGTAGGTCATCACTGGGATTACAGTGTGCTTGTATGATATCATCATACAGAATTGAAACGCCACTGAAAAAGCCATGACACAAGGGACAAGGTTGCTACAATGGGTGGCTCTTGAATTTACAATTTCCCATGCACGATGTGTCGTATGGTCTTTATGCCTCCTTTGGGACTTTTGACTAATATACAACTAATTTTGTAACTTTATACTTTTTCCATACTGTAATTAAATTTGTTGAGCATAAATACAAATCACACAATAAAAATATACCGACAAATGTAATAACGCAACTTTTATATCTGTACAATGTAAAACTAATGCTAAATCATGATTAATAAATCACATCACATAATGTTGTCTTCTAAAGAAAGTTTTAAGTCTATTTTATTCAATAATTTACTATCAATGTCCATTTAAATGCCCGTAATTGCAGACGTATATAATATGTCTGACGTAATATTGACTTATACTACTGGAAAAAAATTACTGTATTTTCCAAGCCAAAATTTATTGAATAATAAATTTTTTTTTCTCTGTATATACATACGTTTACTCGTGTATTATCGTGTACATAACCATTTTGATCACATTTGGCAAAGCATTCCCGATGTACATTGTAATACATGAAATAGTATAATCGTGCTTCGAATTTCCAACTGATTTTTTTAGAACTAGCATGAAAAATCCCTCCATCCACGTGGACCACTAAAAATCCTGAATGACTTCAGCTTAAGTAAAAAATTCATTTGTGTCCGTTTTATGAAAAGAGTAGAAAATCCTTCAGAGTATGGTTATAGTCAGCAAACAATTTTCTTATCGCTTGGCAACGACTTGCAACTCTTTTTTTATTTTTTTATTTCTTTCAATTCCGAAAAAGAAATTAATTAAAAATAATAATAATAAAAATAGAAAAATAAAACGACGTAATACAGTGCTAGGAAGTTTTTCTCTCCTTCAACCTATTGTTGAAAAAAATTAAAAAAAAAATAATAACGATAAAAAAAAAAAGTATATAAGCGCATGCTCATTGGTAAGATGAAGAGTTTACTTAATCCTAGCTTGACCTGTTTATACTTTAACTTTACCTCACAGTTAAAGCTTGTGTTTTTACTTTATTTATTTATTTTTTTAAATAATTTTTTTTTTTATTATACACATACTTTATATACAACTTTTTAGGCTACTATGGGGAAGTAGATTATGTAGCTAAGTATGTACTAAATTTTCAGAAGAAAATTGAGCTCAAATGTGAGTATGTTAACTAGACAAACAAAAATTTTAAGTAGATGGAATTTCTATGACTATTTTTGGTATATATAGTAACATGGATACATTGTTGTTCACTGAATAGAATGTAACTGTGCTTTACAATAATAATAGCAATTTATGTATAATTTTTTTATTTTCTGTTGCAGATCTACCTAGATTTGGAAAACCTCTCAACAATTTGACTATTTCCGTTGGACGTGAGGCTATATTTACATGTATCGTAGAAAATCTTGGACCATACAAGGCAAGTAATAATTAAATAATAAAAATAAATGAAAAAGTCTCAATGTGGGCGTTTATTAGTCATAAATTTATAACATGATGATGCAGCAAAAATCATAATACTCATCAAAATAAAAGTCATTTAGTATGACAAAAATTTTAGGGGAATTATTTGAAATGGGTCTCTGTCTAGCTGTTACGTATATATATATATAATTCAGAGTAGCCGATTAGGTAAGAATAAAATCCCATGGGGTGTGAGTTCAGCACTTTGTTAAGCGGCTTCCATCTCGTTTCTCTTTTCTACTACTGCATTACCACACCACTTTTATCTCGTATATTTTACGTCTTTGGCAAGTATATATATATTTTTTTCTTTTTTATATTCTCTCACTTTTTATATTTTTTTATTTATTTTCATTCTTATTCTTTACTTTTAATTCACCCTCGTTTTCTTGTAATATACATAATAGTCTTGCGCATCTACACTAAACCACAGCATACCATATACATGTACAACCACTTTATTTCAATTACCACAGATCAGGTTGAGATAAAAAAAATTTCGACACCCTCAGAAATTTATGTTTTAAAAATAAAATAAAAGAAAATATACTTAAATTTAGTTGAATTTTTAAACATTACCGGCAAAAGTCGTCGGGAAATAATATAATTCCATTAAACTCCCGAAATTACTTCCTGCGGAAGCGAATGGGACGATGTAAAAAAAAATAAAATAAATAAAAGATGGGCATGTTTCGCTTTGCTCTATATACATTCACACAATCATATACAATAAACACATACGAACTGATGTATAATATATAATATTTTTTTGTTTGTCTAATTTTTTTCTTTCTTTGGAATAAACCTAATTGAAGGAGTTGCTTGAAAATTGAACGAACAAACACATACGGTATACAGTAAAATATACTCTCATACAATTTTCTCATTGAGAGTTGTGAAACACCGCATTTTACAGTAAAAGTTGAACTTAGATTAATCTCATTTAAAATATACAGCTATACGTGTATATATTATTCCACTCAATGTCTCTATATTACGTCCTAAAAACTTTTTACTAATATTTCCTTTTTAGTTTTTTAAAAACCCTAAATTTTTTTTTTTTAATTTAATTTTATTTATTTTTGAGTTTCCATTTAATTTGCGTTGTGAATTGATTCAAAGAAGGTATTTTATCGTGCAATTAAATAGATGTAAAATTTTATCAAATGAAAATTATTTAACAGTTATTTAAAACTTGTTTTTTGTTTTTTTTTTTTTGTATTTCTTCAATTTGAATTTTCGATGTGTAATAATCCGTGTTATTAAAATTTTTTACTTTTAAGTTTTACAAATTAAAAAATTTCCACCGCTAGACAAAGAGAATAGTAATTTCCATATAAAATATATCTATATATAAGTGAGACTTGATTTTCTTTCCCCAAGGCTTGGATATATTTACAAGTTTTGCAATCCAGGATAGCTAAATGGCCTTTAAAGATAACAAACTCAACTGGGCGACTGTGCATTGTCTCAACGAATTGCCAGAAATACTGCCGCAAGCATTATATATATATTTCCACCATTTTCCTAATTACATTGAAATGTTTTTACAACTCTTAATTAACCCATAAAAGAATAAAAAAATGAAATATATATAAAAATTATTTTTTGTTCTAATTAAATATTTTCCACGAATAAAAAATTTTCTATTATTTGAGCTTATAAAGTATTATCTTAATAATTTTTCAACATCATTCAAGCTTTGTAGAGAAATAAAAAATTCAAAGTAAAAAAAGTATTAACATAAACAGTGTATAATGAGAGCTAAAAAAGTAGATTATTATTATTTATTATATTATTTGTTTTGACTTCATTTATTTTTATTTTTTAATAATTAAAGTTTATACATTTATAAATATTTGTTTGTGACTAATTTAGCTTAAAAACCTAGAAAATTTAAATACATAGAATATGAGTGGGTATGAATTTTTGTGAGGGTAAAAAAAAATAGAGAAACGTATGATACCGGTGTGTGTCATAGTAAACTAGAACGAAGTGTGCAATCTGTGTGCAATGTTAATTATTGCAACTGTGGTTAGTTTGAATGGCGTTGAGCAAAGAACGGACTTGTCCTGTTGCAAAGATAGACAGGTAATTCATTTCTAGGATGACTATTAACGCGACATAGTGAGAAATTTCTGTGGCATCATGCCGACCGCAGTTGCAACTCTTATTTGAATTATTATACGAAATGAGACGAACTGAGATCTACATAAAACTCTAGTGAAAATAAAAAAAATTAAATAATAAAACGAGACAGGAAGCAAGAGAGTTTGTAAAAGAGGAACTGAGTTAGTTCGATATTAATAAACGTGATAAGGATAATTGCTTAAACTCGGTTTTGCTGCAAATATAACTTGCATCTTGTCTAAAATGAAATTTCAAAATGATTGTAATCCTCAACCTCGATTAACCCAAGATGTCTGCTTTTGTCGATTAAATTTTGTAATTAAAAAAAATTGTATTACCTAGAGTGTAATTAATAAACTCAAATAGTTAAATTTATATATTTCTAAAAGTAAAAATTTTCTTTAAAATGATATTGAGAAACATTTATATAATATATATGCA
>JAPYYR010002989.1:0-11959 GCA_030523065.1 Aphidius colemani | reverse complement strand
GCATAAAAAATTTTGCAATATAATAGAATATATAAAAGAGAAAAAAAAATATTAAATAGTAAATTTAAACATGTATTATATTTCATTGGGTTATTGTTATAAATTATGAGTCTGTTTATTTAAAATTAAATTTATATTTCCATGAAAATATAAATTTAAAAATAACAACTGATTTGTAGGAAAAATATTGTACATGTAACCTTTTAAAATGGCACATAAGTTCATCGTGTGGTTTTCTCACGCAAATCCACCTACGCATTAACGATGATAGCTAACTTGGTGCACCTTTCAGATTATCAAATAACATATTTGAATAAAAAATAATAAATTTTCAAATGATGTATTAAAGACATAATCTCTTCAATTTAAACATGCGAAAAATATGCAATACTATCAATTTATCCAATTACATAAAATCACGCAATTAATTAATCATTATTTGGAATGTTTATGTACTCGTATGTTATTCTCATTGGTATTATCAACATTCATATGATAAAACCAGTCTTGATTTGTTGGTATTTATTATTCATACACAAAATCTGGCACACCGTGTGTCTGATAATATGTCATAGTAAATAGTAGAAAAAAATAAGCTATTTGTATATAAAAATTTTGCTGATAATTAATCATCCATAACATAAACTAAATACCGAACTCAAAATAATTTAAATTTACAATAATAGTATCATTATTCGTTGAGATGAATTGATTACACGTCACTCATTTCATCGTCATTATTTCTCGTTTATCATCATTTTTTTTTTTCAATAATTCTTTGATTGATGAATTTATTATTAGTTGAATGATATTTATAACATACTCAAATTAATAAATGTATTTTAAACTTTTATTATCATTTTCTTTTTTATGATCAATTTTCATTATTGAAAGAAAAAAAAAAAATATTCAACAATTTTCTAAAAACAAAATAATATGTGGGCGTAAGTAAGTGCAAGCTAAAATATGTTTATAATATATATATTTAAATGTTTATAAATATATATAAGTGTGTGTGTGTGTGTATTTGCATAAAAACATGATTGGCCATGCATGAGACTTTCACTAAACGTGTTGGAATGTGACTACCGTAACTCACGTCTCAGAGTGGTTCTCTCGATCTTTTGATTCTCGTGCAAAAGAGAATTGCATAATCGATTTTCCACTTGAAACTACGAACAATTATCTATGATAATTTACGACTATCTTTTTTCTTTATTAATTTTTTTCAACACTTCTATCTATCAAAAAAGAAATTAAAATAATTTTCTATTTTTCATATATATTTTCTGTTTACAAGTTTATAATAATTCAAGACTCATCAACAACTACACACGTTTTATATTATCAATTTTCTCTCAACACTAATCATCATCAAATTTGTTTGTTTTATTTGCGTGTTAAGTAGCATATAATTCGCTGTATTAAAAAAGAAAAAAAAAGCATCAAAAATAAATATGTGATCTTACATGCTATCACGAAGTAGCATCCCCACAACCCTCTCTCTTCCATCACTCATCTTTATTTTATTTAATTTTTTATTTCTTAATGTTTTTCTTTTTTATTATTCCTGAATAACGACAACGAAGAATGTGTATGTGTCAGTGAGTATATATTTGATCTAGAAAATAATCTTCATGGTGCAAAACTTGCAAGAATTTGGGTTTCTTTATTTTTTACTTGTCTACGTTGGATATGTCGATATCATGGTGAGTTGTCTTACATCATGGTGTTGACATATCGCTTGGCTATGATCGTAAAGCAATAACCTTCGTTGTCGTTCAACAGGAAAAAGATGTATACACATGATTAAAAAAAATGAAATAAAAAGAAAAAAAATGATTGTCTCTATTTTCCCATTGGCGCCTCACTGTTTTTAATATCAGATGAGCAAACATTATAAAAATGATATTAAGCTTGAAGTGAAAAATACTTGACTCGAAGGTCATGGCAATCGAAGAAAAAAAAAAGAAAAGGATTATGATTGCAGTAAGCATCATGAGATTTATTTTGATGGCAAATGCATTCAAGATATGCCGCGCGTTTCACGGTATTTTGTATTAACTTTTGCGGTATAAATAATTTTAAAAAAATAAATAGTTGTATTTTTATTCACCTGTATACTAACATCACCGCCAACACCGCGTAAACTTGTGATAATCTTTTCAACAAAATTATATGCATGCGTATACATAAATAGGATGAAAGGAAAAAAAAAAATCTTCCAATGTCGAAATATATATTGGCAATAAATTTGAAGGTTGAAAAATGTTATTTTACATACAACAAGAGCGTCAAGAGTATTTTATAAAAAATATTTCGTTTGAAGTTCTTGATGATCGTGTCCTCCAGATACAATATAATGTATTTTAAAAAGTAAAAAATATTTCATGATACATTCAACATCATTTATCTTCGTAAATGTGAATGGCAAGTACACGCGAATATATATACGCAAAAGTCTAATGTAGAGTATGTTTTAAGATTGCACCTGCTGTAAATTTTAGATGAATATTTGTTTATTTATGTGCTCTTGTGTATTTGTGTGATGCTATAAAGTAACTTATCAATGAATGTATTGCTTTTACTGGAGATGGTATGTCTATCGATTTTGATGCGTTTGTATAGCAGCTTTTCGAGCAATTTCAAAATACACATACATTTATCTTCGGCATACATTTGCAAACTCGCACACATTTATATTGATATAAGCATGTATACTATCTTCCCGAGTAGATCAATTAATGTAAAAGCAAACTTGGATGGAAGATGGATTGCTGTATTGAGCTTTAGCTTGAGCTTCATAGAAATATTGTTATTTAGGTGAACGGATTATCATGAATTAAAACTATCATCCAATTTTACTTGTATATACAGTTTGTTCTAATAATAAATTAAAAATGTTTTTTTAAATGAGTCAAGTAAATTAAAATGTTGGCTTGTTTCGACTCTTTAGTATAACCGTTTATTGAATAATTAGTAATTGCAATTAGTCAAGTTCGCGCGAGATATAACTGTCAGGTTTACAACGGTCAGGCTCTAACCGTTCTATACTGTGATTCTTAATGGCATGTCTAACAGAAGTCACGTTCTTCACGATTGTCACGAAGATATATATGATGATAAATTTTAAATAGCGATATAACATACAAATTAATGATAACTATGCTTGAAAAAATTAAATAAAATTACACAACAATTTATTATTAAAAAATAATCTTCAAACTAAATGAATTGATTATTATTTCTATACAAAATTGGTGTGACCAAATTAATTGAATTATTCAATGTTGTTTTAATTTAAAAAAAAAAAAAAACAATTCTGAATGTAAATGTTGTTTTTAATCATTATTTCAATCATATTTATTTTGAACATTTTAAATCAAATAAAGTAGCAGCGAAACAAGTGTACATATATGAAAAATTGAAAGTCGATATGCAGTAAAGTGCCGACATTTTATATTTATTAAGTACTATACGTTCTATCGTTTTTTTTTTTAACCTTATCGCTTCGACCTCAAAAAAAAAAGAAGAAAAAAAATATATTTCTTGTAAAATGTTACGTTGAAAATAGTATTTTTCATCGTCTGCAGACCAAACGATCGGTGTTACTTTATTTATATTCAAAAAATACGCGATTTACATATGGCATAGAAAAAAAACAATATGTTACAAAAATAAAATAAAAAACAAATCAGAATAATTTTTCTTTACAATCTGGGAAATCATGCAAAATATAAAATAATAATTTAATCAATTTATCTCTGTACGTTTCACAAATTACATTGAATAATAAAATTATAAAAAATTAAGGTTCAAGATATATCCATTGAATCGATATAACTCAGCTGAGCGTAAGTTTAATTTGTTGCTAACGGAAATACGCTTTTGCTGTTGAAACAACGCTCGTTATATAAAATAATTCGAGCGTACTTTGATACTCGGATGTAATCGACCAATACTTTGACAATCAAGATGAATTTAAAATTGACATAATAATATTTGTGAAATTCTTCAACTAAAAAAATAACGAGATATTTTCTTCTTATTTTATTATTTTTTATTATTTATAGTATAATTTGTATGGAAAATAAATTTTATCAATAAAATTCTTTTATATTATATATCATTGAAATAAAAAACTTCTGGGTCTAGCTCTTATCAGTGTAATGATTGAACGATTCACATTTCATAAAAAAACGATGGTAATAAAGTCGAAGCTTCTTGTCATTGTCAAACCTGATACTACTTTCTTTTCATCATGTTCGTTGTGAATTATTGTCAAGATTCGTTTTGTTTGTATAAAAAAATAAAAAAAAATCACTGATAAAATTTTTTTCAACTTGTAAAAACATTTGTGAGGATTGATATTGAGTTAATCATTGAACGCTTTGTTGACACACAAATTTATTTTGAATAAAAAATTTCAAAACTATGATTAACTAATTTATATATTTGTATCATCATTTTATATAAATCCACGAATATATGTATATATTGAGAAGAAAAAAAGGCCAAAGTATAAGTCATTTTATATATTGAGAAAATTTCAACTTTAAATTGTCTTATGCCGTCAGAGAAATATATAGAAAATATATAATGTCATTTTGAAATAGCAATTTCACATATTCTCATAGACAAGTTATGCAATAGAAAAACTGCATAAAATATTTTAAAACACATAGAAATACATAAATTGATAAATAAATAAATAAAAAATTGAATTTAAAGTGTATTCGATGGGCAAGATGACAAGATAAAAATCATAAATCGCATTGCAATATGTATTTGCATAAAACCATAAGTGTTTTTATTTTATTTTTCTTCATTGAAATGCGTCGGTAATTCAGAGTTATTTTCTAGTAAATTGCATGTACACATGGGTGTGATTAAGTGATCAAGAATTGTGTATTTGATAAATAAGTATATGCGTAAAAGTTGACTGTTAAGTATCGAGTTTAAAAGTGAAATATATAAAAGTTGAAAGGCTTCAATGAGAAATAATAAAATATGCAGAGGAAAAAAAATATTTAAATTGCTATTTGATGCATATTCAATTTTTGCAGTTGCTGTCACATGGCATAATGCCTGCCAACTAGTTTAATAGTTGCATAGCAGTTAGTGCTTTCATTTAATTGACTTTAGACCGACCCACATATTCCATACACCGATATATAAGTGCATGTCTACCAGAACGAAAATGAAACCATGAAATTTAATAATAAATGTTACCTGAACAGGTAAAGACAACATACTTGTAGCTGTTGATATTCTTTTTTTTTTTTTTTTCCAATTTACGATTTACATAATAAACGACGATCTGAATATTATATCCTTACTTATCGTTTATTTATTTCATTGAGTTAATGTTATTACACTTATGGCTCCGGGTGAATTAAAAAGTTGAAAAATAAAATGAAAATAAACGAAATTAAATTTTAAAATTTATAAATTTTAAAATTTATTTGGTAATTTTATCTAGCTGCGATTTATTAAATAACGAAATATAATAATCGAAACAATATAAGATTGATATAAAACAATTAAACAAAAAAAAAAAAAGGTTCAATGAAGCAATGAACAATTGAATTATCCAAGTAGTAGTTTTTGTCAATATAAAATTTATAAAACTTCAAACTTATATCTGTACAACAGAATCGTTAAAAAAATATTTAATTAAAAACTATTTTATCTGCTGATCCTTATTTTCCAAATAAAATTGAAATATAAAAACTATTTTATCTGCTGATCCTTATTTTCCAAATAAAATTGAAATATATATTTTAAATAAAAAAAAACCGTACGAAAAATACAACTAATAATAATACTTTTGACCAAATAATTGAAAGACAATTCATTGAGTTTGCTGAACATAATGATTTCTCTCTAGGAAACTTGTATTATTTCCCATGACGATTTTCCATTTTCCATTGTGTATTTCTACTCTAAAACTATGATTACGTGTCAGGTATTACAAACTCGATGGAATAAGATATTCATTAAATTACTCGATGCAACTCGATGTTTCAATTCATCTGGGAGTTATAATATTATCGACTAATACACAATAAATGTAATCAACTCAATACTTTGAAAATAAAAAAAAAAAAAAGTTATTTGTTTATAATTTTAAAAATATTAATTATTAAAAAAACAACCCGATAAATATAAAACCGCAGTAATTTTTTTTAGCATGAATATTATAGTAGGCATTAATTAAAACCGTCACTTGAGTTTGTCTGACTAAAACAAGTTTTTTCTACTTAAAAAAAACTTTATTATTATTTTATTTAATTCATTTACGAGATGAAAAAAACTTATCTGATTGTTGCAGTTAATTAATATTATCTTCTTTTTTTTTTGGCAATAGTTTTGAATATTATAAGTTGTTCAACTGAATTTCAATTAAACAAGTTTTGGTAACTTACACTATTGTATTCTACCAAAACGTCAAGTGTGACTTTTTATTTATTTTTTTTTTAAATTGAATGGCAACGTGGTAAACCGCACAAGCCTGACTTTATCTGAGAAACATAAAACTGACGAATTTTAAAGTAAATTTATGATAATTTTATAGTCAACCTTTCTTCACGTCAACCGAAAGCACAATATAAGAAACTTTTACTCTTCAACTATTAAATGTGTGGTTGAAAACAACAAAAAAAATAAATAAATAAATAACAATAAACAATCGTAAAGTTTCGAAGTTCAAACCACAAAAATATGTTTTGCTGTTTTTACGTATACGATAAGATCGAATATACGGAAAAAAGAATTGTTCAGATGATATGTAAGAGTTTAATTTGGTAATATTTATTCAAATAATTAAATGTTGCCTATATGTATATTGACACAATCTGATTACGAATATTTGATCTGTATACTAACAACCTCATACGTAGATTAGCGATGTGTTAAATGTACGATTAGACCAATTTACGTTCAAAGCTTGACTACAAATTGAGATCAACCTGCCAAGAAGTATTTGCCTTACGGTCATATAAAAGACCACTCCTTCAACATATTCAATTGAGAAATCGCATCATTATAGTTTCGTGTTTAACTATTCAAAATATTTATCATATTATTATACAAATTTGTATCGGCAGCATCAAAGTTAATTCGTCATCATTATATATAATTTTTTTTTTTTTACATATAATGTTTGCATATTATTAATTGGGTAAATTTTTTAATAATTTTACTATAATTATATATTAAATTATAATAATTATGATAATTATATATTATTATAAAAGAAATTTTTTATTAAATAATATTTAATTAATACATTCTTTGGCTGTAATTGAATGGGATTATTTTTAGTCTTAAAAAAAAAAATTGAGTGTTTTTAAAGATAATTAATTGAAGAGATAATTATAAAGGTTCGTATTATTTGTGGAATATTTTATATAACAAAGCGTCTCGTTGAAATCGTTTTCACTACAAGTTAATAATTTTCAAGTGACACATTGCCTGTTAATATGGTCAACAGTAGCTCGAATAAAAAAAGAATAATGCTGCGATGAAACATGGGCAATATGAAATTTAAATTAATAATTACCGAGCATTATATTTATAGCAATTGAATAAATATTAATTTTTATGAATGTCAAATATTTTAAATTTAGATAACATTTTACGATAATAATTGTTATAATTTTACAGAGAAGAAACTACATTTAAATTAACGTCAAGCTTTCAAAGGTCAAATCGACGAAAATATCTGTCGTTGATTATTATTAAATTATGAAATTATCAAGTCTTCAATATTTAACTTTAAAAAAAAAAGAAATTATAGAAATTGTTTGACAGACATTCAAAGTATAAATTATAAATGTGCCTTCATAATTCAAGCTTTGGTTTGCATAAATCGAACGGTGAACGTGTTCTGAATTTATTTAATTCACAAGTATAAACTTGTATGATTTTTGAAATATATAATGTTCTTTCATGCACGCGATTATACGTGGATTTAAAAATGGAGTTGTAAATTACTTTCATCAAACTTTGTTTACAAATGTAAACTTTATTTTTATTTTTAATCTCTATATGAATTTTCAGTAAAAACGATTTTATTTAACCACTTTTAGTGGCTTTTCGAATTAAAAAATTTGATGTATAAAACTATTTTTATTCATTGATATCTTCAAAAAAAAATAAACTCAAAAAAGGTTTTTCGATCCCGTTTTTTTTCATAAATATTCAAACTATTTTTATTACTAAATTTTTTATTTTATTGAATACTTTTGTATGGTATTAATATCACGTCGAAAATGTATGAATGCTTGCTAAAACAAATTAATTTCAGATCCCGATGTATACGATCATATACATGAAAAATAAAAAAAAATAAAAATCATCCGACACAACCGAGTTCAAAGAGAAAAAATACACAAAGCAAGTCGATATTGAAAATATTTATTTTATAAATTCCATCAGCCTAACTAGTTTATCTAAAAATACCTCAACTAAAATCAATTGTATTAAAAGTATAAGTAGCTTTCAATTTGACTGTATCCGTGAATGATTTTATATATTTTTTGAAAGCACAATTTATTTTTAGTGTATTTCAATCGATTCAGTAACAAGCCGTTACGGTTCACCGAAAGGGCATATCTTTAACGCCCAATCAAAGTTGATTTGCAGACAAAAATTATCAGTACAACTTAAGAAATGTAATTTTGATTTACGCGTGAGATTAACAATCTTCCACGAAACTATTAAAGTCGATGAAAAATGATATAAACAGTTGGTGGTAAATTAAATTGAAATTACCATTTATCTTTGAATTTTTTCTATTTATTTATTGCTATGATGATTATTATAAACTAAATTATTAAGTGAAATGATAAGTCAAAGAAAAAAAAATGTAATTTCGTTTGTTTCTTTTGTTGTAAACATATTAAAGTGATGTACATCATGACATTACCAAGAGGTTGGATATGTCAAATAATAAAAACAGTACGTTGACTTTTTTAACGAATGAAAAAGATAGATGAGAGGAAAAAAAATTATTTTTCAAAAAGTTCCGTCAGTTTGTATCTATTGCACCGATGCATATATATACGCATAACGCCCAGTGCATTTGAAATTTTTTGCAAATCGCGAATCTAAAATCATTCTCGTGAAAAAAATACGCTTGGAAAAATACACTAAGGCACATGGTAAAAAGAATACATATGTATATAAAATGAAATGAAGTTTTTTTTTTTCATGTGAATTTTGGTTTTTTTATTTCATAATTTGTTGAAATATCAGCTACTCATGTCTATCTATGTTTAAAAAAAAAATCATATATGCATTTTGTATAAAATGAAAATTTAATATCCTAAATTTTATAAAATTAAATAAAAAAAATTTCAATAAAGAAATAAACAAATATCACAATTTTCTTAATCAAATAAACATGTAAATATATATTGACAGTTAATAAATTAAATTTTTCAATTACCCGTCTATCAATCATGATAAAAGTCAAACAAAATTACGATAAGAAAAAAAATAATAAATAAATACATCTTGACATAAATTAGATAAAAAAAAAAAAATAAAAAGCACGAGAAAAGATATTTTTTTTTGAATGAATATTGTCGTTAATTTAAAGTAGTAAAAAGAATTTAAAAAAAGTTTAAAACAGTCAATATTTATTTCATGTTATATTTATAATAAACCCCGTATTGATTTTCTGATAATTTTTTTTTGTTTTTCATCTTTGTTGAAAATTCTATTCACTACTGTTGATGTACCGTTGCACATCTCACAGGTGTTCATTCTTCTGAAATACCTCGACGCCCTCATAATAAATTGCATCAATGGCGTCTCGTTACCTGATCTCTCTGTCGACAAAGTAAAGAAAAAAAATACCGCCCTTGGCTTTTCAAATGAAACGAGTAGTAGAGCTAAGCTACGAATAGAGTTAAAAAATGAACAAAAAATCTAGTCACTAGCTGACGTTATCTATCAGACATTTCACATTGTTAGTTTTTACTGAGCTCTATTTTTGACTTGACCTACATATTCAATGTAATTTTGATGAATAATAACAATAATTATTTTAAAAAATAATTACTGTATGTTATTTTATTACATATACAACATCAAACTTTCAATAAATTATTTTTTCGATTTAACCATATCGTTGAAAATATATTAACCGCAACGTTGGTTTTATTTTTTTTTTCTTTCCAAGTAATCAATTTTATAAAATTTTATACAAAATGTTCAATTCTCGTACGAATTCATGAACGAATCGATGGTGTTATCTATTTTACGGGTATTACTGATAAATGTTTTACAACCACCAACGTTGAATATCTACTTTTTATTTTTTTATCGAACAATAAACATTTAAAGTTGAACCAGCCATAAAAAGAAATTTGATTTTTCACAGTATTTTAAATCTTACATATCTAATGGGAAAAATAAAATAAAAAATTGATTTTATTTATCGATTGTTATTAAATTAAATTCGATTATTAATTTATTAACTTCAACCTGTTATTTTTATAAATATGCCGTTATATTTAAAGTAAATGAATATATTTTGTAAAAAAAACTTGATAGTTAGGAAAATTAATGATTAAACTTGCGACCAGTATAACTTTCAAAGATCAAATTAATAATATTGTTATATTCCAGAGCAAGTTATGAAATCAAATCATATTACCAAAGTGAAATAGAGATGAAAGATTGATCAAGTTATAATGAAGATTATAATTAACGAGTTGAATTAGAATAATTGATGTCGTGACATATATTATATATAGAAGGAAAATTAAAAAAAATAAATGAATAGAAATTATATAATTGTAGTTTTGACCGCAAAATTTTGGCATGACGAAATATGTGGATTAATTAACATTGAGTTAAAATAGTTGGCGTTAATCACACGCCAGTGGTCATACTGGTTGCATTGATGGAGGTTTGTGGCATTGTCGATGCATTCATGTGCAATCCCACAAACTCGTGGCCAATACACTCTCAAGTCAAATGTTATAATAACATTTTATAAAATATATATTCACGTTGGCATGGACTAAGTTATTACATGAAACTTGAAACTAAAGAATTTTCGCGATCATAATATCGCGGAAATATTCCGATAAATAAACCTCTATATTTTCTCGAAAAAACATATTAAATATTTTTGGATATTAAAAACTCATATCAAAGACTCATTTGAAATATAAAATATAGGAAATTTTTCGTATCCATGGATATATGCATATTCATAGTTCATTATTATTTATTTCAAGTTATTTTAATTGTAATTTTGAATATTAAAATTTATTCGATAAATAAAAAGTATGTTTTATGTTGTTTTTATCAGACGACCGAACATAAGCGATATTTTTAATAAGCATACTTCTTTTGATGATTAAAAAAAAAAACACCTGATGAAAACTCTAATGTCAAATCGGACATGCTATTATGTAATTGGAAAATTATTCATTTAAATTATTTATTTATCAACTTGTCGAGTATTCAATTTGTATAT
Organism: Aphidius colemani; assembly: GCA_030523065.1. Lineage (NCBI taxonomy): Eukaryota > Metazoa > Arthropoda > Insecta > Hymenoptera > Braconidae > Aphidius > Aphidius colemani. Next base: position 459 of record JAPYYR010002989.1, on the reverse strand, counting down.
AGATTTTTATAATGCAGTTAAATAAAAGTGTTGAAAAATATATATTAAAAAAAAAATGCTTAATGCCCTTGGGGTGATCACAGTGGATGTAATGGAAATATGAAAGAACTCAATTTTACCGCAAGGGAAAAAACACCAAGTGTCATTGGTTGAAATATTTTTATTTTTTTTTGTTTTATTGCTATTGTTTTTTATTATTTTTGCTGATGGCAATATCAAAATCTATTTTTTCTTGTGTATGGAAATTTAAAGTTTTGCATCGAGAAAGTTTTCGCAATTTTATTTTATTCACTTTTTTCTCAGGGGCCATATTAGAGGACTCAGGGTAATATTCTCCAATTACGAAAAGTTTTTTTTTTTTCTCACCCACGAGAAAAAAAAAAAAAATATTTAAATAGTATATACTGATTTTTTTTTAGCTAGATTCTACAATCATCAAAATGTTTTTTTTTTTTTTTT
>JAPYYR010002988.1:0-24685 GCA_030523065.1 Aphidius colemani | reverse complement strand
TTTTTTCCACTGCAAATTGAGAAACAATTGTGTTTATTTTTTCTACTTAAAGTTTATACGTTTTATTTTTAAAAGTTTGAGTTGAAACATTTGTTCAAAGTTGTTGAGACACACAATGATTATTGTTGTTAACAAATTCATTTAATGTTTTTTAACTTTTCGTAAATGAAATTGGATTTTAATTTATCGAAATTGTTGATGTTATTTATTTTATTTTCGTTTGGAAAAGTGAGAACATGGACACTCTGCAGTTTTCCAATGCACTTAAAGGCAATATAAAAATAAAAAATAAATAAAAAATAAACTTGTATGCGGTATAGCCTATCTAACCGGCAAGGACGTACAAACAGAAAAGATAATGGCTGATTATTACTCACACTTTGAAGACTGTATACGAGAGTGCTTGAAAAAATAAAAACCACAGGCACACAGCTTACCTGAAACAACAGAAAATAATTACGTTAGTTGGCTAACTCACTTTCGTAGAAATTGTTTCTAAAAAACATTCTCACAATTTTCTTTTCAACATTAACAAATTAGATATAAATAAAAAAAAATTTTTTTTATATGAAATAAATAAAAATACAGATGGCGAAATAAATATATATATATATATTTATAACACCCATTCATATAATCCTATATTGTTTCACATAAAAAAATACATTTTAACTGTAAAAAAAAAATACAATTATTTTTTTTCATAAGGAAATAATTTATAACAATCAAAAAATTCTGTGTCACAAACTGAATGACTCATTACCCTGTAGCCTACTTGTCTGGATAATTATAATTTATTTATTTCATAGTGAAATAAAGACTTACTCTATTGACAACAACCCAATCGATTATCGTAAACAAAAAAGATAAAATAGAATGTAAAAACATAGAGAATAAAAAATGACTTAAAAATATAATCGAGCATTTGTTTGAGTCTGTATATAAAAAGCTTCTCATACGAGTCTTCTTGATCGCATATAAAAATTGTAATTCATCTTCGGAACGAGACAGAAAAACGTAGTTCTGTTGATATATATATAGAGCATAACGATCACGATAGGTATACACCAGAGGAAAAAAAAATAAATATAAAAAAAAAAAAAGGGACTAGAAAAGTTTTCCTGTGGGAGATGAGTTTGTGGAGGGTATAAGCTGAAAAAGAGCGGGATAAAATTCTAGACAAGACTAGACACGATCAGGCAACACACGGCCCCCGCAACGACTATCAATCTTCGTTGAAATCCCGCTACTTGTTTCGCCTGTTTGTCTCCATGGACAAACAGCAACGTGGCTGGTCCATCTCACCACGGGTAAAAGTAGATCCTTTTATTATACGATTGGTAAAGCTGTGATGTCTCAATTTCTAAAAGATGTTTTTTTCTTTTTTTTCATTCTTTTAATATATATATTTTATTCCTTTTTTATTTCATGCGCGGCTGTTACACGGATTGGATAAAGCCTTATACACGTCGGGACAACGGTCACTACGGTCATTTCACTTATTTCGTAAAATATACTTGTATACATCTCACGGCTTTCCTCAGGCAATTTTTAAAAAATAATTTTTATTTTTTTTATTATTTTCTTCCTCAACATCTTGTTCTGGTATATATGATAACGGTTCTCGTAATTCGTACTCTCTATATCGGCACGCGGTTACGTACGCTTGACCCTTTACACTCAATTCGGTCAACCTTTGGTCAACTTATACTATTGGTATATTCTTTTGAGATATAAAAATCTGTTCATTATACCCTACGGCAGCCCTTCAGACTGGTCACGATGCCAGAAAATAACACGTTGCCGATCGTCCATCGAATGTGAATAAAATACTCTATAGATACTTTAAGTATCTTATGGGTACGTCAGTGGGTCGCAACTATTTTTATATAATTTCTACTGCTACACAGAAAAATGAAATGAAAAAAAAATTGAAATATATAGCACACGAATAATTTATCCATCGGTTTATTACATTAAGGTGGCAAAATAAATGTGTGGCATGTGAATTAACATAATTCGGAGTCTGTCATAAAATATTTATACATTTTATAAAATTAAATTTATTTATATACGCTGTAAAATTTGTTGAGACATATAAAATATAATTTTCAATGTGAAAAATGATTTGCCTTAGGCTCTTGTACATTTAATCTAGTTGACGACCTCTTTTTAACTAGGAAACAGCAAATAATCTGGGTTAACTACTTGATGAGAAGACTGCATCTTAACTGACAGTAGAATGCGCTTTTTTTTTTAATGACGATAATTTAGTATATGAGTTTGTACTTTTTACGTATTTTTTTTTCATGGCTGTTCATATTAGCCGTCTAGCAATCATTAACCCAAAAAGATGTTTAAAGTCTTGTCAATTTATAATACATCACGTATTACGGATTTATAGATAATGCAATGTACGAAAATGATGGATCACAAGAATGATTATTATTTTAAAAAGTAACTTTATTCTCATTTAAAATAGACGCCGTATTTTATTCTTTGAATTTTGAGTCAAGAAATAACAGGAATAAAGAAATTCAATTTTCATTCAATATTTTTTGAATATATTAAATAGTGCACTAATAATAATAGTATAAATCGGTGAGAACAAAATGATGAGAGTTTTCCTGATCAATTAATTTTGACACGATTTAGATTGATGAATATTGAACTATTCATATCAAGAGCAATATTACAACAAACATGATGATACTATGTCAAATTAAATTGATCATTTATATTCATCATTTATATCATTTTAATTTTTTATCTTTCATATAGCGCTATCAGTAAAATAATATATAAAAAATTAAATTTCCATTGATTTTAATATTAAATTTGAATGACTAAGGGCAAAAAAATAAAAAATAAAGTTATGAAATACCAAATTGTCCGAATACATGAGCAGATATTAATAGCAAATCGCCAATCATTGACGCATCTCAGTAAATGTTAAATCAAAGTGTAAACTAAAAATAAGTCAGTTAGTTTCATGTTGCCATTTTGGCAAATATCCGGAATCATTTCCGAGCAATCTCCCAACAACTTGATAGACTTTCATGTACGAAAATCAATAACCCATTAAAATCTCAATTATACATGTTTCAATGATCATTCCAAACAAGTCATAACATTAATATACATTGGCACACGATAGTGTTATAAAACGTTAATTTACTCATTATTTTGTGATACAATGATTAGTCAAACAAAAAAAAAATATTAAAAATTGTATAAATATAATTCGTCAAAAACACCTTCGTCATATTATTCAGTTATGATTTTTTTTCCAACTCTCCCTCAAGTGATAAAACCATTATTCAGGGAAATAAATAAAAAATAGAATAAATAAATAAAAAAAAAATTCACAAGTTCTAACAGAGGTAACAGCTGACACAGCTGATACACCCTTCGTGTTTTACAACAAGTACAATCAAGAATAAAATTTTTTATTAAAATAGGAAAATAATGGTTGAAATAAAAAAAAAAAAATTATATGTGTTGAGTATTTTTTTCTGATGATAATAATAATCGGAACGATATAAATATGTTGTGTTTTATTATAAAATAAATGAAATATATTTTTTTTAAATAAACAGTCGAATAAAAAAAAAAATAAACAAACATTTGGGCTTCTAAATAAATGATTAATGCTGGATATAGTCAATATTTATCTGCCAATTAGATTGTTATGTTTGAGCTCAATTGTGTTGGGATATTAAATTGATATCAAATAACGAATAGATTTGAAATTACTAAATTGACAAATTCCCATAAATCCATGTTGATTATTCGATTAATTAAAAATTTTGATACAATTTCTTGATGGTGTATTGTAAAACAATGTATATGTCAAATGACAGAATGACAGTAAACACCTTTTGATAACCCAAACGATCAGTAAATTTAATATATAATGCAAATTCCCACGATTCATTGTAAAAGTAGTCTCATCGGGTATCACGTGAACCATAAAAATTGCACAAACGTGGCTAATCGGTTAATGCCTCCATTGCAAGCCCAGTTCTGAATTTCTCATTGTCAGAATCAAGCAAAGGTGATATTAAGGTTTGATACCGATTTGCCATTAATTGCATTGGAGATATTATCGCGTAGCTGTACAGATAACCAAACTGTTTATGGCATATGCATAATTATATAGTTCAATTTGAAAATTAATTTGATACGTATACATGGTGTATAGATAAATCGAGATAATTTGAATTGTATTTTGTATTGGGTCAACTTTGTTCTTGATTAAATCAATGTCCAACAAAGAAGAAACTGTTTATTTGACCTGACAAATACACATAACTACTTGAACTATTTAAACTATATAGAACAATATTCGCGTGCCGAATATTCCATTCATGCAGACAAGGCTGATACCCACAATTTTACTTGTATATATCCAAGAGGCAAACCACTCAATTATATCAGTAAAATGTTCAAACACATATTTATATCTTCAGCGAATCTCTCAAAGGGATTTATTTGATTTTTTTTCATTTCTTTTATTTACTCGATATTCAGGAAATTTTTTATCGTATATAAATTGGATTGAAGCTATATTTACAATAATAAAAATTTCTTTTTGAGATATAACTGGAGAAGTTTTATTGAATTTTTACGGTAAAAAGTTTAACAATGATATTTTATGCCATGACAAGGGTCAAGTAGAATTAAGTTTTTTAAATTAAAGAAAAAAATTATTTAGATATTACTTTTAAATAAATTACATATTGCCCTATCGTAAAATAGTTTCAACATAAAAGTTGATTAGAATTTTACTGGAAAAAAAATAAAAAAAATAACACAAAATATACGAGGGTCGATTTGAAGTGTGTATATGGATTGGGTTGTCGCTTTTTTTTCCCTGTTTTTCAGTTGGAAACTGATAAGTTATGTTAGGTGGAGGGTTTTAAAATAGAAAAAATATTTTTTACTATTTACGTTTGAGATATGAAGTTTGTTATTTTTCACAAAAATATTATTCTTGATGGTAGTATTTTATTTTATCATGTAGAATTAACAAACAATATTGATTTATTTATTTTTCCATAAATTTTATTTCAAATTATATGTGTTTGAATTGATGCATGTAATTTCAATGAATGACTACAACAATAGTCCAATGATTATTATCATTAGATAATGGTAAATGTCAAATTCAATATGCAAGGTAGTTGTAGAATAAAATTTTGTAATGCAATGGAAAAATTGAATGTTGAGATATATCAATTGACTGAAACATCGAACACTCACCAACTATTGTTCGTTCATGTACATGAATCAATAACATTTGAGATATATAATTTCCCACGATACTTTCAATTTACAAATCGTGACAAAAAAAATTATTCCAAATGTCAAATTGACTTTTACTGCTTAAGAATTTTTTTATTATTCAATTTATTATATTCAATAAAATTTAATTAAAAAAATTTTGAAATATTTCGTTGATAATTAACTGAAAAAAATCAACTGTAAATTTTAAAAATGAAAAAAAATAAATAAATTGAAATAAAATAATATTTTTAAATTAAACAATGAATTTAAAAGAAAATTTAATTTAATTTTAACATTGAGCTTTTATAAATAGCCCACATATAAAATCAATGAAACAGTATAATTGAAATTCTGTATTTAATAATAATAATAATAATAATAAAATTTTACAAGTCTAGATGAAAAACACAAATCATTGAAATAATAATTAGTATCAACCAGTCTATAGTGCAACCATCAGGAAAATTAATTAATATACCGTCAGAGGTAATAAGCGTATATACTCTTTGACATGAACATGTGGGGAAATAAATGTTTTTTATTTATTTAATTTTCTTTTTTTTTTTTAATTTTTATTTGAATCCATGATTTATTATATAAATTTGCTATATATAACAGCCATCCGTCTGGGCAATGATACGAATAAATTGAACACACACTGTAACTGAAGATACATTGCACATCCAATTAAAGTTGAGATATAGTATAAATTATCACAGAGTATTTCATATATCCCCGGGAATATAGAAAATACGTTGACGCCCATGTTGTAATTAGAACAACTCCAAAAAATATAATAAAAATAAGCCATGGGTTTTTTTTTTTTTTTCAAATTAAAATTCAAATATTCATCAGTCTATAGAATAAAAAAAATCCAACGAAAATAAACAAAAAAAATATTAAAATTAACTCAACTTTAATAGAGTATAGACTGCACTGATAGTTTCAGTCATCCACGAAGAAAAATAATGATTCACCAGAACCATTTTCCAGCTTACTGGTTCGTGTACAATCCGTTTCTTTTTTTCCCACATCTATTGGTAAACTCTGTCGCTGGTCAAATAATCTCACAAATTGTTATTTTCACTCATAACAAACAAACAAACGAACAGAAAAAAAAAAAATTATTGCCTATAGGCTACAACTGCAATCGATGTTTTTTATACTTTTATCAGAAAAATGGGAATGATCACATGAATTATAAAGGATTGTTTGTTTGCGTTTCAGAGTTTCGAAGAACATAAATGATAATAAACCGAATGGAAATAGTCAAAGAAAATAGAATATCAAATTGGGTATATAAATGTTTTATTCTACTACTCTACTGTATATGAGATCATAGTTATTCGTTTGAAGATTCAATCAAAACATTTTTTTTTTCTATTCGATTCGAGTGTGTGAGACAAACTATTCAGTATTCAGTATTTTTTCGTTTGATAGAAATTCAGGAATATATTTGAAAATGAATAGAAATATCTAAGAATCAAGTTTATTTTCAAATTATTTTTTATTACCCGCAAGAAATTCTAAAAGCTCAGAATTATCAACCTAATTATATTAAATACAACACGACATATGAAAAATAAATTATAAAATTGATAAAAAAATTTTTTTTATAAGAAAAAATTCTCATTATGGTTTGATGAATTTAATCTGGAATGTTAAAAGAATTCCTGGTTCTATTACTTGATCTATTCATTACCAAACGTTATGTGGAAAAAAAATATATTTTTAAAAATAATAAACCTGCTGACAACGATACTGGAATTTTTAACGAATATTTTTTTTTTTCTATCAATTATTTGCTTTGACTGAACTCGCACTATTCATTTTTATAAAGCTTACAAATATTCGTAGAATGTATAAAAAAAATTACACCCCAAGATAAAGGAAAAAAAAATACTAAACTTGAAGCACAGTGGTCAGATATTTTTAATATCAGGATGAACGCATATATTTCTGCTCTATCGAATCAATCTATATATGCTTGAAGGCATTTTCTCGATAACATGTAAAACGTTCATAAAAAAAACTAGACCACCCACATTGACATTCTCTCATTTCTGTATGTATAATATAAATTTTAACGACTATTATTTTACTAGACGAATATAAATATATGTAAATATATTTATGGCTAATTTTTTATTTATAAAAAAATGAATTTAATTGTCTAAAAATAGTTAAGCACAATGTAACTTTGTCTTAAGTAAATAAAGAATGATAGTCAATGGACAATGAATATATAGTGAATTCAAAAAAGCCAATACACTTTGAAGATGTGGTTATAACTTGAAGAGTTGTGTGGTTTGATAGTGAACGTGTTGGTGATATCCAACAGTGCACTAACGTTAAATTAGCATACATATATGTCCAGAGTTAAATTGGCTTGAACGAGAGCAAGTTAAACCGCCCGCCATCTTCTCTTGCCCATTTGATACACATGGTTTGAGTGGGTTTCATTGGTATTATGATGCTGTTATCAGCAGGGTATATATATTAATGGTTGCTATATGACCACAAGTATTACCAATACAATCTCATATATATTATGCAAATTAAACTTTAATTTACTCAATTTATTTGGAATAAATTTTTTATTTAAATTGATCATTATTTTATCAAGAGAATTTTCACAATAGTTATATTGCAAACTTGGATAAAGGTCCTAAGTAATTCATCTTATCGAGATCATTCAGTGGTACAACTATTATTTTAGTTTAATGTTTTTTAACAATTAATGCTAATGTTGATGCAGCTTGATTAATGTGATGACTAAAATTTGACATACAATTCCAAAGTAAATTGATGTTTTAAAACAAAGTTGGCAGTATACCAGATAAAGTTAAAACATTGATGGAAGAGACATTGGCTCATATGGTCCATTCAAACACGTCCACAGTCATGTCTGAATGAACCATTTGATATTTTTCTCAATTATACAACATTAAAGAAAAAAAGAATAAGCAATTTTTTATTTTTCATCAGCTAACAAACAAGGCAAGACACGTGTTTCTAATAGCTCGACTCTAATAATCCAGTAAAACATAAATACACAATTATCGTGTGTGATTTTGACCAGAAAAAAAATAAAATAAAATGAAATTAGTGATGGGGAGAAAATAAGGAAAACAAGGGAATAAAGAGAAAAAAAAAGTCGATTGATCGATGGACAGATAAACTGGAAAAAAAAAAACATAAAAAAGAAAAAAAGATAGAAAATTACATAAAGGTACAATATAAGAATTCGTGATCGAGTGAATAGTGAGGGTCGCAGTAGTTCACCCTATCATGCAACTATATATATTGTGTACATTCTCCCGTCTGTTACATACGCTACTCACTTGCTTCACGCTTTTCTCGATCCCGTTTGTTGTCCTGCCCATGACATATCACGAGAATGGTATTTTTACCATTGAATAATGAACACTCGTATACATTTATATGTATTTTACTGTATCCTTATTCTTGACTCTCGTTATTATTGTTGTACACTGAATTCGTAACAAGATGTCATTTTAACAAATGGATTTTTAAAGAATAAAAAAAAAATAATTAGATTGTTCACATGAAATTTAAAAATTTTCTATCTTTTAATCATGTGTTTAACGTTTTTTAAAATATTATTTTTCAAGTACAAAACTATCAATTTTTAAATTACATTTGTAAAGTTTTATAAGATGCGTGTAGTTATAAAAACCTATAATATATATATGTACATATGTACAGTTGACCTAATAAAGCAACTAGCAATTACCTTTGTAAAAAAATATATAAAGTACCGTGTACATATTCAACAGTCGTGATGTATCCGTCTATGGAATATGCGATGTGCATGAAAGATATATATATAGTAAACGCGATGGGACTCTCGTTTTGTGTCTCTACATCATGTTACTTCGAGTTTCCTCACAACTTACATTGTTTATTTATTTTTTTTCATAAATATATTAAATATTATTATTCATAACGAATAAATTTTATCTAGTTATTTCAAGTATGTAACATAAACATACATACATGCAAAAGGTGATAGAGAATTGATTTACGCACGTCATGGATATAAAAATTAAGAAATAGAATTGAAAAACTAAACAACAAAAGGATGAATAACAAAAACAAAATTAAATAAGATTAATAATTGGTGGAGGAAAATGTGTGAGAGAGTTTCAACGAGTATGTGGAACGTAGATATATACGTAGCTGTACAAAAAATGATTATTATAAGCAAGATCTGAAGCCATATATGATAACTGTGTCATTTTCCAGTTATATATATGCACCGCTTTTATAGACGCAAGAACCGTGTGTATCACCTTTTCATATAGGACCCACAAACAGACTCGTCGTCCTACGAACCCACGTTTTTTAATAGAAAAAAATAAACAAAAAAATTATGGGGAATACTTCAAATATATGCGAGTGTGTCTTAAAACACATGGATATTCATAAAGTGCATTTTTTAGTCCATAAAGCTGTTGTGTATCCTAACTATGCATCTTTATTATACCGAGAGTTCACTGGAGAAGGCCGATGGATTCATCAGGCTTCAATTAATATAAATATAGATAATTTTTTTTTTATTCAAAAAGATTATAACTTTTTACCGTTGGCTGAAAACTATGATGCACTATGTCATCGTTAAGAATAAAAGGTGTCAGAAATTCTCACACTAATTTATTCTTTTTTTTTCTTTTTTCTAATTAAAAACTTCAACAGTTAAATATCTGAGTTTTAGTAAATATATGTAATATTATTCTTTGAACTTTTATATATATTACATTTTTTTGTAAATCGACTATGAAAAATATATAAATTTTTAATTTAAATAAAAAAAATTTATTACGAAAATGTCGTCTTAAGCTTTTTTTTTTATTTAATTAGAAGAGATGATAAGTGATAATTGCAACTACAATATTAAATTAAATTAGTGAATACGTTTAATATACTTTTTTTTTTGTGTATATATACATATTGTATAATTTTACAATATACATTTTCACCAGTATCGGTGAAACCATTATTTAAATAAAAATAAATGAATTCTCTTTCACAAAAAGCTATTAAAAAAATACGAGTTTTGTAACAATATTTGATGTTTTAATATGCCATATGCGAGTATATATATATGCAGGAAAAAAAAAAAAAGGTTAACGATTTTATTGTTCAAACAAAACTCAGTTTAACTAGCAAATAAACAACAGTCAAATTCTCGATAGTTACGTTAGCAACGTTAGCATTCAGTTGATATTTTTTATCGTTTATTTTTTCATTTTATCGACTTTTATAAATGGATTTGAATGATATTTACTTCAACAATAATACATAATATTTAGAGAAAAATTATATAAAAAATTAAATAATAATAAAGCCAATGTAATTTTAATTTTGAATTTAAAAAGATTTCGAAATCAATATGCCACACAATTTACATTAAATGGAATATAATTTAAAATAAATCATAGAAGGTGAATTCAAACGAGAATGAAATGACACAGTCGGATAAAAAAAATTATTATGACTTTATTTTGTGTCACGAGACACGAACGAGACTGGATTACGTAGTTGGCAGTACGTTTCGTGCAATGCCATCTGATTAAAAAAATAAAGTCACTGTATGAATATGTAAAGATTTATATCAACTATCGAATAGCAATACGAGAAACAATTTAAAATAATAGAGTAATTTGAAAACCGGAAAAAATAAATAAATAAATAAAACGTAAAACACAATATATCGCTTGTTAATTTAAATTGCTCTAAAGTTAAGATATTTTTTCATTTCATTTCATGTTTTAAAAAATAAATAAATAAATTTCTAACTGTGGAAAATTTTGTGCTCATAATAATTAAATAACAAAATACAATGTTTAAATGTTTAATCGAGAAAAATTTTATATCATTACAAGAGTGATAATTGTTAGGGAGTGAAGTTGAGCATCCAACTGGCAATCACAATTGTACATATAACTGTAGCCTACATGGTTATACACTTGAAACGTTATACGGGTACCCTTAACATGTTTTGACTTTAACAATGCGTTATTTAATTGTGTCGTTCGAGGTTAACGAAGCATAACGAAGCATCTATATATTATAACCATGAATAACATCAACTTCATTAGAGCTGTAATGTTTTATCATTTGAAAGAAAAATAAAAAGCAGATGAAAATAATAATTAATAAATCACGTAATAAAATTATTTAAAGGAAAAAATTACGTATTTTTTTTAAAATAATATAAAGTATTAATTTCCTCCCGGAATCGACACAGATATATATCAATTTTCAAACAGAGCGACTTAGAAATACTAGAAGACGTGCGTCCGGTTCAGGTAGTGCAAGAAATTCAATATTAGATTTTTAAATACACGTGGAATACATTAGAAAATTAAAGAAGACAACTACCGGTTCAATACAATAACAACACACAGCTGTGCATTCTTATGATTTCATATATTTTTTTTTTATTTGTCTTTGCTTATTGTTAAAAAAAATTAAATATATACGATAAAAGTAGAAAGTAAACGTTGTTACTTTATCCAAGTCATAAACAATGAACACAACACTTTTTTTTTTTTTCATGTCATTTTAATTCTTTTATTAATTTTTATAACGTTATAATAAATTTTTTATGTATTTAAAAAATTATAAAATACATTTATAAAATTTGAATTATATTCGAAATTAAATTTTTATCTTCGTTATTATTATTATTATTTAATAAAATAAAGTGTGTAAAAATTTTTAATTAAATTTTTTATAAATGTAATTTGTATTTTTTTAAATAACATGATAATATATTTAATAATTTAAAAGAAAAAATCAACAAAATTATACTTGGTATAAATGAAAATGAATATTTTTTTTTTGTTCAGTAAACATACGTTCATGCAATTTTGCAATTCAATGAATGCATGGCCAAAATTTCTCGCAAAATTGCACATAACCACATGTCAAATTTTTGTGCATTCACTTCAATAATTCATGCATCTAACGACCATCTTTTATTTTAAAATTAATGTATATTTATTTGTTAAAAAAATTATGTGCAATGTGCACGTCATACTTGACAATTTTTAATTTGTCAGCACATGCATTATTTTGTGCTTGTCGACATAAATTTATGGGCCTACTGAATTTATCAACGGTATTTGATCTATAAATTTTTTTGCTATTAATTTCTAGTTTGTTCAAACACGTTAACTCGTGTTTTCCCAATTGTTCCCGATTATCCCTCGGTACAGCATGTAAAATACAACCGACTATTTATCTTTTATTTTTTGTTTTTATAATAAATAAATTGTCCCAGAACAACACAACCCAATTGGTTGACTAAGTAACGCATGTTCGCGTTGGTCCGCAGGTGACTAAAACATGTCAACGTCAGTTTGGATTAATCACGCTCACATGAAACCGCTATGAAAATCCTATAGCTATATATATATTTCATCCTACACAAATAACAGACAAAAAAAAAAAAAAACATACGTTAAATATAAAACCACACCTACATGACGAATATAACAACCACCCACCCACCAACAACAATTTTCTATATTCGTCCCATATTTATTTATACTTTTATATATATATATTTTTTTTGCTTTCGTCTAGTTTCTCAGTAAACAAAGAGATACAGTAGTTTTTCTGTGCCAAGAAAACTCATTTGTTTTTTTTTTCCAACTTTTTTTTTAAATACCGTGTTGGTATATATATTTTCACATAAAATCTACACGAGAATTTACAAACATTATTATTATCATTATGATTTTAGTCGCCTGAAAGTATCTAAAAAATTCAGACTATTATACAGAAAGGTTTTTGCATTGTTTGACTAAAATATTTGAGAGTATTTTTTTTTATTATTTTGATTCTCTTTGTCATAAATAAATAAAAATAAATAAATAGTTAATTTGGACGAAATAAATAAATTGCTAACTTGCAAATTAAATGGAGATGTACCCATGGGCATTTTATGCAAAAAGGTTTCAAACGGATTAAAAGATAGAAGAGGATAAAATCCTTACCAAGATTAACCTCTATTGAGTAAGAATGCAAACCAAATCTAGTATATACAAGTATGCCCACTACCACTCCACACAATTCAAATGGTCTTTGCTTTGAGACCTGTAAAACTATCGTTAATCTCTCAACAAATCCTCAACATACCTAAAACTCTCACAAAGATTTTTCAACGAAGAAAAAAAAACATTCAATATGGTTTTATCAAAAGCTATTGTCGTCGATTTTATTATTGACAAATTAAAAAGAAAATAGAAAATAAGCAAACATAAAAACACCGTCATCAATTTATGAATGATAAAATTAAGTGAAAAATAATTTATAATAAAAGTAAAAATAATCACGACAAGATTAAAAAAATCCATTAAATTTTTCTGATTTACACGTAGTCACTAATTTTTTGATAAAATACTATTTTTATTTTAAATGAAGTAGAGGGGACTTGAACAATAAATTAAATAATCAGTTAGAAAAATCTTTAACCCAGTTATGACAATTTAATTTATCATCAGTGTAATAACATATTGAAAAGTTTAAAATATAATAAGTTAATTAATTTTATTTTTTCGATAACTTTTGTTGCGGAATAATTAGAGAACATTAGTAATTACACATGTTCGAACAATGCGGTTGACAAACATAAATTAACACAAACATATTTCAATGCCAGTAGCATATGGATGATTGTCATATTAACGCTGACATGGCTGTGTCTGTTTGTCAAAATATGCGAATATGTGCATGATAAATTATCATCATAACAATTAATTTTAAAAACAATAATGATAACAAAATTCAAAGCAATGTTAATCTACTGATTTTAATTACAAGAGAAAAATTAATTTTTTATCTATTTTTTTGTCATCATCAACATGTTTTTGTTCAATAAATTTTATTGTTTTTTTTTTTTTGTATCATTATTGTTGGACCAGTTTAGATTTGTCCAATGACAATTCAGTGCAAACATCCTGAATTTCTAGCACTATGTTTATTGCCGGAAGGACATGCATTATATATGTCCGCCCTCCCGCGGTATTCACAAACAAAGGTGGACATAACTGGAGCAAAGGAAAATGCTACGTTATTATCTTGCCAAAGATTTTTATTTCAAGAAACAAATACGTAGAAAATTTTATTGTTGAACAAAAAAAAAAAAAAAAAATACACGTCAGACTTTTCCTGTTTTCATATTTTTGCTGAATGAAATATTGACGATCATTTATGAAAACTTATTACGACGTTTATTTACGCATTGATACAAATATTATTTTAAAAGGATAATTTGGAATAAATTAAAATAATTTAAACAACATTTATGTTTATATAAACAGCATTATTTTTTCTTTTATTCATTTAAAAAAAAAAAAAAAAAAAAAAAAAAAAAAAAAAAAAAAAAAAAAAAAAAAAAAAAAAAAAAAAATTATAATAGTTACACGAACGTCAATATAATTCAATGAATAATTTGATACATCAGTCATGCTCACAAATAAACTTGTATCTTTTTTTTTAAACGACACAAATTAAAAATTCTAGATATATATACTTTTTTTATTTATTCTGGGCCACGATCGAAGTGCCAAATGAATTCGCTCGTGGTCCAATATCAAATATTAGCTAATTTTATTATGAATTGTTTTTTTTTTTTTAAATATTCATTATTTCACATAAATTTCATAAGATTTAATTTTTTTTCTGCAATCTTTCCCCGTTTAATGAATATCTATATCAAACGAATTTCTGTCTTTGTCAGTCATTCTCAAAGACTGTTGACATGAAAATTGACGAAATAATAAATTTAATATTTATTATAATACAATTTAATCAAAGCAAACTTATGCAATTTTATAATTTCAACAGCCTTGATGAAAATGAGACAGAGACAGAAACATGTTGTGATAATATTTTTTAATAATTCGAGTGGCTCAGAATAACGTGATAAAATATATAACAACTATCTCGATGTGACAACGATCAATATGTAGTAAATTACATCAATAGAAAATACATATAATTAAAATCAACAACGATTTACAAACGAGATTGAAAATACTAAAAAATTGAAATTAATTTTCAATTAATTTTATCCTGATGATGATTACACTCGTTTTTTCACATCATCAAAGTCACAGACTTTTTTCATTTCTTTTTTTTTTTTTTTTTTTTTTTTTTTTTTTTTTTTTTTTTTTTTTTTTTTTTTTTTTTTTTTTTTTTTTTTAAAAAAAAAAAAAAAAAGCAAACAACGACTATCAACTTTCCATTTACAGACTGATTGGATATCGATTTTTTTCCATGTTAGTCACAAAAAAGTTGTGAATCGTTGGTACAATTTTTTTATTATCATCACAACATATATACCATATATTGTAAAACCATATATGTCAATGTGTGAGTACGTATCTTGGAGCCACTCAATTACTTGTCAATCTCAAAATGAAGAAAAAAAAAAAATTACTTGAGATAGTATATGTGCCACTAACATTTTGAATACATTGGTTCTACGTTTATTGACGTTTTACCAGTTTGAGGTGATTGCATTCAATATATATAACTGAATTTTTGTTTTTTTTTTTAAATATAAATATCTATATTATATGTATGCATGTGTGTGAGTAAATGATTAAACTGAAAAAAGTCATTTGAAGGTATTTGGTGTATGCACGTACATCAAGACACGCAAGTGTGAAGTATAATATTTCTCACTTTTGTGGTGACCGTCAACGGGACTATGATCATTAATCATCCAGACCAACTGCCGTGTATACGCGAATGAAAAAAAAAAAAAAAAATAGAAAAAAACTGACAAACTTCTCTTTCCGTTTACGCCTGCCTATATCGGCATTTGCCCCCGGCTAACAAAAAAAAAAAATTAAAAAAAAAAGAAATAGTAATTATGATAGTACTAATAGTTATCAAAGACTTTTATTTTGATGCTTTTTTATCACACAAATTACGACACTTACACACATGCACACAAGTGACTGTATTTTTCTGAGCGAAGGCTCAGTTTTTTTATTCAAATTTTATTTTTACACTTGAAATTATTTTTAACAAATGTAAACTTGTGACAACGTATTTATTATATTTACACGTATTGATTTTGTTTGTATTTTTAATCATTCGATATTTGAGTCTGGAGTAAAACTAAAAACGGACGAAGAACAAGCAGACAAGCAGGTAAATATATATCGTAAAATATTTAAATTATTTTCGATTTTAAATTTGTCTATTCATCAGTGGTAAAATTTGTTTTTATTTTTTTAATTTGTAAGTAATAATTTTAATGCCAATATTTCGTTGATGACATTTAAAAAAAAATTAATTTATTAATATTTAGCTATAAATAAGCAGTCTTTAAATATGAATCAATTTTCGTTCAAGTAATATTTATTGAATAAATGATATTTTTTTTAATTGATATTTTTATAAATATTGAATTATTTATATACAACTGTATGTACAAAATATACAAATCAAATCATCTCGAAAAATTAGACTTATTATCATTTTTTATTCTCAATTGAAATTGTTTTTTATTCATTTTGTTAAATTTAAATTTATTTGTAACTATTAGAATATGCAAATGGAAAATGTCCATTGCAAATCGATTTAATTTCATCTTGATATTTGAATATTCCGGAAAATTTACAGTGTTGAGTAAAAGTGTCTGCTAATAAAACAGTGCAATAAAAAAAAAATAAAAAATACAATATTTAAAGATAAATAGAACAGAAAAGAAAAAAACATTTAAAAGAATGACAATTGTAGACTATTTGACAGTAATCGGAGGAAAGTGCAGTAAGTGCATGAACACGTCGCGACAACTTTATACGCCACAATTGCGATCGATTATTCCGATTGATCGGCAATCAGAGATAAGACTTGGCAATAACTGAAATACGACACGTAACTCGTTTGAATTGAATATTCTAATTGTCCGGACTTATCAACTCGTTCAATAAATACAAAGAAAACTAATTTAAAATTGATTATACAAAAAATGAAATAAATAAAGTCACTTGTTAAAAAAAAAATATGAATGTAATCAAAAAATACACAGTAACAATCTTCAAAGTAAAGTAAAAAAAAAATGTATCACTAATAATTTATGTGCATATTTTTTGTTTGACAAACATCATAAAAATTAAATAAATAATATAATGTTTAAGAGGGCATAGTATATAGTAGTTTAACAGCACGTCGATATGCTGGTGCCACGATAGGATAAAATAAAGGTCGTCGGCACTGCGACACATGTCTCTTTTGTAACTTTCCGAGTTATCATGTCAATGAATAATATAAAAGTTGCAAAAAAAAAAAAAAAGAATTATTCTTCAAAGAGGGAAATAATATTAGAACGAAAAAAAAAATAAAAGACAATAAATTCTTCATGAAATAAATAAATAAATTTTTAAATTCGAAAAATTAAAAAAACAATTTAGTAATATTTAATTTGCACAATTTTTAGGATCATAATCTTATCACTGTGTCAATTGAATTAAATAAATAATAATAATAAGTATTTTTCGAGAAAAAAGAAATAAAAAAAAATTCTAGACATTTTTTATAAAAAAGGTTTGCAAAATAGGTGTCGTGTTGCCGCAAGCGGAAGTGAATGAGCTATCGCGAGTAACGTAGAAAGGAAATGAGGACTCATTGAAACGTCATTTTAATTTTTTTATTTTCGTATTTAGCTTGATAGGTAATACAAGCATAAATGTTGGCGCCTAAAGGCTTTGGTTTCGATTAATTATAACTTCATTGCCACATTTTATCATAGAAAAACTCTGAGACATTTACAAACGCATGCGAGACGTTATATTAAAATAAAAAAATAATTTCCGTAACATCTTGTTATTCATATTGAAATATAAATTTCAATATTTTTCAAATGTCTAATTTTGTAAAATTTATATAATTAAAAAAATGCAATCGAAAAATAATATAATTAATTAATGATTGTTCAAAATATGTCATTATTTTTTTTTTTTAAATAAACATGTACGTATCAACACGAGTTGAGATTATCAACAGGATCATGTCTTGTTTTGTGGTTTATTCATCTATTCAGTTTAAGCTCGTCTCAGAGTTCGCCTAGTAGCTGAAAGATCCAGAACATGTTTAACCATCCTGGGGGTTAGCGCGGTTACAGGCTATAGACCCTTTTCGTATATACACCATCACAAACATCGTGATCGTTACAAGTTTAAAGCTGGATTTTATGTTTTGTACTACTACCACCTATTTGCCTTCCCCATATAAGCATACACGCAACTTGCACCTGTCTTATTACATTTTTATTTTATTTTTTTTTGGCTCTTTGTTTGTTCCCTGTCATTTCTACTAAACCCCGACATCGTCTACTTGTTCTACGCTTCGCAACCTATCTCCGCATCCTCATTATATTTCTCATTATCAATTTCAATTTCACTTTTATATTTTTTTTGTTTATCGATGATACAAATCAATGTTTTTTTCTTCCATACTAGTATCGCATGCGTACGTTAATATAATACACTATATATAATAATCCACTTTCGCACTTATTCAATTAAATATTTTGGAAAATATTATCTGGTTTTTTTTCTTCACTACTCTTCAGCTTGTAACAATGTACGAAAGTCTTGTTGTAATTTTGACTCATGGTAACTCCAAATGTCACTAAAATCCTCATTGTCATCGTTAAATAATGATTTTTCTTCTTCTGTATTAACAGCATTTGGTGATGATGAATAAAATTTAATTTCAAGATCACGATGACCATTTAATGATGTGACTATTTCAGTTGATACTTCTAAGCTTTGTACTGGTGTTTCTGAATTAATTATTGGTCCAAGACCAGATAAATTTGTACTTGTTTTTAATACATTTGATGATGCACTACCTGGCCAAGAACTTCTACCTCTTGGTATGTCAGTTTGACCTCTATCACCAATCACACCAACATCACGAATTGGTGTACTAATTTGGTCACTGAAATAACTAGTTGGATCACTCCAGCTTCTTCTCAAAAGACTACAACCATTTGGTTCAAGACGTTCTTGACGACAATTGCCAGAAGGCAAACGTTGCTGTTGCTGCTGCTGCTGTTGTTGTTGTTGTTGTTGTTGTTGTTGTTGTTGTTGATGCTGTTGATGCTGTTGGTGGTGTTGATGTTGATGTTGCTGTTGTTGCTGATGATTATTTTGATGATGATGAATTCGAAGAGGATCTTCAACGTCAAAGTATTCAACCTGTTCCTGACAGGAGTCTAGACTTGAACGTGACATAAACAATGGTAAATGAGAATAATGTAATCCATTAAATTCATGAGACGTGTGTGGTGGTGATGGTGTCAAATAGGGAGAATAGACATGTTGATCAACATCCCAAATAAGTCCTGATGGATCACAATAACGACACTGACAAGAACCAGAATCATCAACAATTCCAATTCTTTCACAACCATTATCATAATGATCCACATGAAATGTGGAAATGTTTTTATCATTATTAACATTAACAATATTATTACTATTACTATTATTGTTGTTGTTGTTATTATTATTATTAATACGATTTCCCGTATTATTGACAAGATTATTAGGATGATGATAATTACGATAGCCTTTAGCAACACTCATTGTGCGAATTGGTGCATCAACAACAATATTACGGTTGTCATCAAGCACTTTCACTTGCACGTGTCGATGTGCAAATCTTTGCCTCGTGTCGACAATCTCTTGTATTGACGGTGATGTTTGTATCCTATTGTAACTTTCTCTTCCAACTGGTGGTCGTCTGTGTGAACGATGTACAGTAGAATCATAACGTGTATCATAATTAACTGTTGTTACATATGGTTTTATTGTAACGCTATTTAATTGATCTGAATTTGTCGTTATTATTTGATCATCCTGTTTTGATGTTTCATTTAATATGGTATTTGATGGTTTTCTATCTTTCTTTCTACGTTTACGTGGTTTAATTATTCTTGGTAAACTGTTTTCTGAATTATTTGAACTTTCATCACTGGCAATACTCAATGAATCAATATTTGCAACATTTGTTATTGATGTATTGTCGGCTTTTGATGTTTGACAATCATTTTTACAATTTAATTGTTGATTTTGAATTTGATTTTGATGTAATTGTTGCTGCTGTTGTTGTTGGTTTTGTTGTTGAAATTTACGTGATGTATCAATTGGTTTTTGACCACGTTGAGGCATACACCTACCAATTGACATTGTTGTACCAATATTATTATTAATATTGCAAAAATTATTAGCATTAACACTACTATTTACAATGTTATTACAATTTTGTATTTTTCCACGGTTTTGATAACGGCCAGTCACAATAAGAGGTGCACCTTGTGTATGAATAGCAAGTCTTGATAAAGGACTACGATTTTGCAAGTGTTGCTGTTGTGATTGTTGTTGCTGTTGAGACTGGTCAATAGGTAAATGTTGTTGTTGTTGTTGTTGTAATTGCTGACAAGGTGGTGGTGATAAACGCTGATTATTTCTTCGTGGGCTAGATGTCATTGAAGCTGTCCAATTATTATTATTGGTATTACTATTATACTGACACTGATCTGGGCCGGGCGAATAATTATTGGGTGAATAACACTTTGAATTATTGTTTCGTTGTCCTATTAGTTGTGATTGTTCTTGTTTTTTTGTTGATATCGATGTCTTTTGTAAATTTGGTCTAACGGTTGACGATATTAAACAACTTCCAATATATCTCTCCACCTCAAAACCACCGTGTGAAACTCGGCTCATTTTACAAGCACAAAGTTATAAATAAAAATAAAAATACCACTATTCACATTTAAAACAATCGAGTGACTGATTATATTATTTTTTGTATTGAAGTCACGTCTGACACGAATCACAATTGACTATCACTCTTTGCACAATTATCACAAAATGAAAAAATATGACACAGTTAATTATGTAACATAACTTTTATCCAATAGCGTTAAATTTTTTTTATGTTTTTTAAAAACATAAATGTCATTTTATAATTAATTAATTTATATTTTTTTTATTAAATAGAAAAAAATATTAAGAATTTTATTTTAAACCGGCGTGTTTCGCCGCGACCCGAGCGACACTGAGTCTCTTTTCTTCATGGCCCTCACCAGCACCGTTCTAGAGGATGGTTATCCCCACTAGATTCACCTCTTTCGCTCCCACCGTTGAATGCGCGTTTATTCTGAACATTGGATTTTCCCCGCTAATATATATGTACCCTACTATGAGATATATCGTATCAACTATACCGCCTCTTTACTATCATCTTTCTCTTCATATACATAAACTCGGAACCACAAACTTTTGGCCACGTCCGGTTTGTACGATCAGCGCGTTGTTTCTTCCGTTTAACAGTGTAATTCATTCATGATTTATGAGTGAACAAATGTATTAATGCATATGCATATGTACATAATGTTCAACTATAAAAATTAAAATATTGTTGTACACAAAATCTGATTATCATCTGGACATCTTGTAACCAAAGATTGCAACTATTTATTCATTGTAAATTGTTAAATTCATTTTCTCAATACTACTATCAGCATCAATGCTGTTTTTTCAATAGCAATCAGGGAAATGAAATTTATTGTAGGAATATTTAATGACTAAATGAGACACTTGATAAAGTGAAAAGAGAAAGTTAAGTGAAAGCGTGCAGAAATAAAAAAAATTAATAAATAAATAATAAAAAAGAGACCAGACGAATGAAAAGATATCTTTGGATACATGAAGAGCCACCTTTAGATCTAGGTCGATGGAGCAGACATGTAGGTCACGAGTCTCAACCGATCGTTGCCAGTACATTCAACACAAAACTTAAATATATATACATATATACATCTTATCTTGTGTCTCTACCACAATAATAATCACAATTTTTTAGTGCTGATATCTCGTTTTGTAGTCATTATTATTATTATATATAAAATTTATTAGCCAATATAAATGTCATAAAAGTAGCAAGGATATTATTCTTTTAATACTAATCAACGACGGATAAAAATAAAAAAAAAAAAAAAAAAAAAAAATAAAAAAAAAAAAAAAAAAAAAAAAAAAAAAAAAAAAAAAAAAAAAAAAAACAATTAAATGATGATTCGATAAGTTCTTTAAAAGTGATCATTATATTTCAAATAAAAAAAAATAAATGAATTGAAAAAAACATGTTAACTTCTGCAAACAAAACTATATTCATTTAAATTTTAAATTGTGCATTGACAACAGCACTAATTGGTCATTATTATATTCAATCAATTATCAACATAATAATTTATTGGTCATTTAAATTAGGTCAAAGATAAAATGATGCGGTCAAGTTTATTTTACGATAATATTTCATGAATCGAAGTATCAAATATTACAATATTCATAGCCAAAAACGGCACTAATAGACATGGCAAAGTTTAAGATAATAATTTACATTTGACAGATAACTAATCTTTTTCATTTTTTTTTTTTTTTTTTTTTTTTTTTTTTTTTTTTTTTTTTTTTTTTTTTGTTCAATCCCTGTGGTAATATTCTTCTACGACAAAAAAAAAGTTACTGAATACTTTTATGATCGGAAATGACAGAAAAGTCATGGACAAGTGGTTTGAATCGGTTCACTCATTGCAAAAGGATCAGATTTGAAGAAAAAAAAATAAAACGGTATAGAATATTATTAGTTCCGTTGGTTGACATTAAACACACCACTTTACCATAACAATATGAAATGTTAAATGAAAGTAAAGAAAAAACAATTTACCGACAAAATAATTTGACTCTCTTTTTTCTAAGATATCTAATAATAATATGTATTCCATCTGGCAGTATAAAATACTGACAATAACACGGTGATAAAAAATTCTCAGAATATGATAGATCATTAATTTAATATTGTCTTCTGCATAAACTTGTGATTCATGACAAATTTTGAATTTTATAAAGTAGACGTGAAAATTTTTCAAATAACAATATTGTCATAAAAATATTATACAGCCAACATTTATCGATAGCTGCATCATATTTTTTTATTTTTTTTTAAAATAATTTTCATCATAAAAAAAAAAAATAAAACGTCAAGAATTTATATTTCTTTTTGTAAATTTTAATACGACAAATAAACTACTATACTGTCTTCACTTTGTTACTGCACTTAATTTATATTATTATTTTGATGAAACTGGGGATTTGTATTAACTACATGAACAAACCATAGTAATTTGAGTCATTTTGTATAGGTATGCAAATAGATATACTAGCAAACGTGGCCTAGAACTTTCAACTACAAACCCAAGAGGATCATAGACACGAAAGGCTTTATATAAGTAATACTTGACAGTGAATAAATAGCTAAACTTTTGCATTGTGCTCGAGTAGTTGACAATGATATACCTTTCATGGTTTTACTATCCAGCATCTGGACAAACATAATTCCTTGATTATAAATTTATAATTTTCAGCAATAAATTTATCATCAAGTAATTTGCAAAAATTTATTTTATATTGATGAGTTGAGAGATGAGAAAAATTGATATACTCGATGATCGATTGATCAAATGGTTCATCAAAAAATCATCAATAATAATTATCATGATTTGCATTTTAAAAAAAAAATTGATTGAACGTATAGCTTGATGAACAGAAACATCCGTAAAAAGTAATTATTCACAGTAGATTTGATTTTTTGATATAAACGGTAAATTCTATTAAATAGTTGATAGAACGAGTACGTAAAAAAAATATATATATATTTTTTTTAAATATGAAATAAAACATTCTGAATAAATGGAGATATGAATATTCCATAACTATTATTTTGATTTTGATTTCAATTTGATTTCTCTGTATAAATTGAATTCAGTACGGTGAGTTTTGCAATGTCATCAAAAGATCTTGTAGTTGCAGTGAAAAAAAAAAAAAAAATCTTTTCAATGCTTTTATAAAATAATCAATATTTGATGCAACATCTAATCATTTTTTTAAACTCGAATGCATACTAGTGCTCTGGATGACGCCAGGGAAAAATAACAAAAAAAAAATGTTTTAATAAGGGAAAAAAAAAAAAAAAAAAATGCAATGTGTTCTTGTAATGACTATATAAAATTCCAGGTCAATCGATAGACATATGAAATTAATTTTTAAATTTTGTCGACCTTTTTATTTATGAAATATTTTTTTTTTAAATTAACAAGCTTTCATCGTTGACGAAAGACGTTGTGTAAATGTCTCATATAAAATTTACAAATTGAAAAATTATTCAATAATATCTAAATTTTGTCGACCTTTTTCTTTATGAAATATTTTTTTTTTACATTAACAAGCTTTCATCGTTGACGAAAGACGTTGTGTAAATGTCTCATATAAAATTTACA
>JAPYYR010002986.1:0-15741 GCA_030523065.1 Aphidius colemani | reverse complement strand
CATTAGTATACAAAATAAATTGGAGCAACATAAAAACAAAAATGAAATAAAAAATGATATGAAAGTCAGGGTAAATAACTGAGTAAGGACAACCAACTTAATAATTCACCAAACAATGGTTGTCAAGTAGTATAAGTATATAATAACTCTGACAACTTATAACTGTTGATGACTTTACATTTGTTTTTTTTTTTTTGTACAATTTGAAGACTTTAAACTCTTATAAACTCTATTACAGCAAAAGTTTATGAAAAAAAAAAATAGGTAGATGATGTGTTGATAAATATTGAAGAATAACTCAACACATATCATTTCAAAAAACTTTTAAATTTAATTTTCACTCGAGTCAATGTATATTTCTACTTGTTTGTATATAATATTTTACTTTTATAAATTTTAACAAACAAAATTTTCATGGAACATAAAAACCGCACTACTTATCGATTGATTCGTCATTTTATTGCTCAGAAGCGTCAAATATTCAAAAGATTCACAATATTGAACATCATATCGCTCATTTTATAAACCCGATATTGAAAAAAAAAAAGTGCATTATTATATACGGAGAAATAATGGAGTTGGCAAATTGATATTTCGATACATATTTTCACATGAAATATATATGTCTGCGGCATATGAGTTGATGGAAAAAAAGTTAATCAAATAAGAAAAATAAAGAAATGATAAATTGATTGAAATTGAAAATTTGAAATGCTAATAATAAATATTAAAGCGTAAAATTCAAGTGAGAGTAGAGACACGGTTGATTCACCACAAAACACACGCTCGAAAGAGTTGAAAATTTATATAATTTTAATCATAATCGTGCTTGCTATAAACTAGACAAAATGATTTTCTGGACAAAAGGTTATACGAAGCGATTACCAACAATTTAGTGTTGAGTTTAACTCACCAAATAATACAACTATTATCATCAAGTATGTATACTAATGCTTCTACTGTGTTCAACAATAAAAAATAAAACATATTTTTCACACACAAAATTACAAAATGTTTGCTTGGGGATGCAGATAAGCTTAATGTCAATAAGATTTATTGTACATTACGGTTAATAATAAAATTTGAAATATTGTTATTTGTCAGTTATCCACATATAAAGAGGAGTTTTACCGAGTAACTCTTAATGAAGGTATAGGGAGTATACACAAGATGAAAGCTACTAAAATTAAGTATTCATAGCTGGGCGTTTTAAGTTTGTTTTAACATGATGTGGCTGTTTGGTTTGTCTGTTACTATACTTTGCATGCTATATCGCGTGACTAATGACAAAACGATATATATTATTATTTTTTAAAAATAACATTTATATTTTTTGTTGTATAAAAAATAAACCATAAAAAAATAAACAAAGTTACGTGAAATATAAAAAATATAGCTGCTCATTTTATAAAAGTCTTTACATATTGATATAAAATTTCAATAAAATTTTTTGTCGATATTTATATTTATTAATTATAAAATTTTAATATAATTTTTTGATTTTTTTTTTCTCTTATATTTCTTGTCAATATATTTACAAATAAAAATAATGAATAAATATTTTTTTGTGATTCATTGAAATAAATCATGACCTAAATATGTCTCGATGAGAGAAAACTTATCATTCTTTGGTGTTCAATAAATTTCAAAACTATCAATTTATATGACAAAAGAGTCTTGGGAGTAGTGAACTCAACGATCGTTATTGTTGAATCGATTTACAATCACGTTACAATCAAAGTAAACCACTATATTCAAGCGTGTCCAAGTTACAAGGTATATCCGGTTGCTTTCGTTATAATATACCACCATGACAACCACGACGACGATGACGACGATGACGACAGAAGAGGATGGCATCGTTAGTTGAAAATTACTGTAACCCAATGGTATACACTCTGTATAACAGGATTATCGAATATTTCATAAATACATCGAGTAAATTGTATGACATTAATTTCACGGTATATTGATTATTTTCATCACCTGCCTAATTAAAATATTTTCCCACATTTTTTTTTTTTTTATTGTCATTTAAATAATCATAAAGTTTTAATTTATTTTTATAAAATTATTATCATGTTTACATACAGTATGGAAACACAAGCACGTTAATTTGAAATATAAAATTATCGGTATTCATATTTTACCTCGAGGCAAATAAAAAAAAAAATAATGACATTTTTTTATTATTATTTTAATTTTTTATTGAGATTTAATAGACTCGAGAATATTAAAAGAAATTGTTTCAAAGTCAGTCCTTCATTTGAAGGCAAAATGTGTGATAGTCATCATCACAACCACCAAGTTTTCTATTTAACATCGATCAATGTCACTGACTAGAGACAAAGTGAAAAACGCGTATGCTCTTGGCGTAAATTTCAACTTGAAAGAAGACCAAAGAAAGATAAAAAAATGATTATATAAAAAAAAAAAAATTATTTTCACTTGAGCATGGGTTTTTTTTTTATTCCCGAAAGTATTAATAGCAAATACTTTTTCTTTACCACTAATATCAAATAGATCAATCATAAAATGATATCATGAAAATTGAAGCTCAATGTCAGATATTCAATATAAATATGCCAAGTGACATTATATTTAAAGTGACATGAATACGTTTGTAGTCATTCCATTTGAAATATTGTAAATAATTCTAGAAAAAAATATAAATTTATGATACATCATGTGATAAAAGAAAAAATATATATTCATGATTAATAGATTTAAAAAATAATCCATAAACTATTAATATTGTAATGAATAAATATTTATATTTCAATCGAATAACTAATGATTTCTCTTTAAAAAAAAACATTAATTATTGAGTTAATTGTTTTGCAGGTAATGATGTTATGAAGATTATTGATTGAGGAGTTTGTGTGTGTGTTTATAACATGTGAAAAAGAAAAATATATATAAAGTTTGATTTTAGAACCGAACGATCATTGTCTGATCGTGACACGTGACACTACAATGTTGGCATCGAGATAAACGGGTAATTAGTTTGACGATCATTCTGTCCACTCAAACGCGTTCAAGTCACCCCTTTCAATCATATTATCCCTTTCTGCTTTGGTCCATATATGGATATAATTCATCTATCTCTACATACACAATAGCCCAAGGCTCTTGGTGGCACTCCTCGAGCCAATGACCAATTGCCAATCGAACGCAATGGGGGTGTAGAAGTTAAAATATAATCGAGAGAACACTCGATCAGTTAATTGAGCTGATGACGAGAGAGAAATAGAGACACAGACAAAGAGAGAGATAAAGTCAAACGTTAAATTAATCCTCTCTCTGTCACTCTTTTACCTCTTGACACCCAATTTTGCCGCAAGCAAACCCTTTTCATACAACTGAGGGATATGCCTATGGTACTCTGTCATTCTACAACTATCTGTACTTGACGTTTACTGGCTCGGTATGTCATTGGTTTGCACATGGACACAGGCTCTATTCTATATACACTTGTGTGATCGCATTGTTGAGAGCCATCAGACACATAAATATTTAATATTTTATATAAAATACTTGCAAAAATACTTGAAAAATATTTTTAAATTAGCCCCGAAGCTGGAAAAGTAATATGCATTTGAAGATATTAACGTTAAATAATTGATTTGAATTGATTTGTAATGATTATGTCAAACATTGAGAGAAAATAATTGGACACTTGATAATATAATGATTTCATCAAACAAATAAACTTGTCAACGTTAATAATATTTTTATAAATATTATTCATTTTTAAAAAAAACAAGTCATGTGTGAATATTAAATTGGAAAGTGCACTCTCTGATGAAATTGAATGCCATTGGAATCATCATGAAAATTTGATGTGAATGAAATTGTATGGCGAAATCGAGTGTGAATACATTGACAAAGAAATAAAATACATATAAAATAGAAATAAAAAATGATAATATCATTATCTCGTTCAACTTGATCAGTACAAGTCAAGTTTTATATATTTTTATATTTAAAATTATAAAATTTCCATCATTTATTTTTTACCTGAGGAAAATCATTATTACTATTATTATTTTTTTTTTATATATCAATAAATTGAGAGTAAGGGTTTTCGTGTTTAAGTCCCTAAGGATTGGACAATCTAGCCTTTTTTTTTTTTTTTTTATTATTTTATTTATTTTGTGTCTCTATTCTCACGTGTTCTATCAGCTTCTATTCACTGGCTTGGTTTTAGTTCTTGTCGCGTACCTAAAATCCCTCGAGAAAACCGTGAGAGAGTATACAAAACTCAAGGTATTCACTACGTGACCAGTATGAAAGTTTTTATGTTATTCAACAAACCAGCACTATCCTCTAGTCATTCAAGAAACTATTGAAATTATCAATTCTCTCTGTGTTGAATTTTCGCATTCTATATTTATATATAAATTCTAAAATGACAATTGCAAAGTAGCGATAAAAACATTGACACAATTGTCGCACTAAAGTGTTTCTTGGTGTTTCAATTGAACAAAAAATCAAAACAATATTAAAAAAAACATATAGTTTGACAAACATATGTACAATATAACTTTGATAATATAAAATATATAAAAATTTTAATTTAAAAAAATAATCTCAAGTATTTTCATCTTGACGAATAATCCACGTAAAATGATAAAGTTTTTAATGGGACTTTTAAACTCTAATCAAAGTTCAATATTCAGTTTATCGAAGAAGTAGTGTGAAAGTTAGCTGATGGTAAAGGAATTTCTGAATCATAAGCAAATATATTATATATATATATATATAAATTTTAGTTGTATAAACTTGGAAGTATTGATGTACCAAGATGTTGGTTATGGACTTGGTTAAAAGCAGGCTGCTTGTCTCAAGTGCTTTTATAATAAAATTATTGATTCTAATTGTATCAACTTTGATGCATTCTCGTACAAAATTATGCTCAGCTCAAAGACACAAAATGTACTATTACTTAAAATAATATATTTAAATATAAATTTATAATTTAATCAAAGACACGATATATTTATATCAAATGAGCTTAAATGTGTCGATAACAACTTCATTTGTACGTTATCCAACGATAACAAATAAAGTTGGTTTATACTATCGGTTAATTCAATCATTTGTTTTTTTTTGTTTATCGGATTTGTAGATAATTAATATCTTTTGTAAAAAAAGTCATGAATTATAAAAGTTTACTTTAAGACAGTGAAATACGGTGAATTGATTTTATTTTTTGATTTTTTTTATTTCAACTTTTACAAAAAATAAAATAAAAAATAAATGAATTTATCGACAGTTCAAGATTATTTATTTATATTAAAATTTTAATAATTTATAATCAATTAAGTGTATCAATTTAAATATCATCAAATTGATTTGATAAAAAAAAAATATATTCCAATTTTAACACAATGAAACTTTAAAAAACTCGTAAAACTTTGAGAAATGTTTTATTTTTTTAGCACTTTAAAAGTTAATCTTGGTACGTTTACAGAAATGTTGATGGGAAGCCTCAATCTTTTTTTTTTATTTTGATATTTTTGCATCTGTTTATTGACTCGGTTTTGAATTTTTTAATATCTTCTTTTTTCACATCATATTTCAAGAAAAATTTCTCTTTCCTCTATGATGCTTAAATTTTTTCCAAGATTACTATACATAATATTTTTGTTTATTTTATTTTTTTTTTAAAACCACTATTTCAACTTGGTATATGCATAAAAATATTTTCAACGACTGTATATTATGTATAGAATGATGAAAAAAATTCACTCTTACAAAATTGATGAAAAAATATTGTTTGATATTAACTCAAGCCTGGGGACATGACACAAGACATTTTGGCGTAATCTTAATAAAACTTTTCATGTAACCTCAAGATCTTTTGCCAACCACACCTAGTTATTTCGCTTTAAGCAAAAAAAAAAAAACATCAAAACGAGTTAAACATTAAGATGAGAGACAATTAGATTCACGAAAAGAGAATTTAGATTAATAAAAGTCAGATGTTATGTCGGATCTAATTTAACCCTCTTTGAACTTTCAAGGGAAATTCAGACATTTGTTGCGAAAATACTTGTTATTTTTACGAAAAATTCTTTAAATTATTCTCATTTTGTTTATTGTCCTTAAAATATGATAAACTAATAAATAAAATGATTATTCTATAATAAAAAAAAATAAATATCAAATTACTTTATGAATAATAGGAAAACTTTTGATTCAATAAAAAATAACGCCAAGTTAACAATGTAATAAAAAAAAACCCTCCTCACTTGAGGTAAAGCGAATAAAAGAAAAAATTTCAACTATATTTATCAATAAAATAAAGTAAACAGCTTAAAAAAAAAAAATAAAGAATAGGATTACCATGTAATACGCTAATGTACGTTTAATGTCCGACTTTCCGCTCAGTGAAAGAGTCTGAGCTCTTGAAGTTTATTAAGATAAAAAGCTTCATTCATAGTAAAATTCTCAGCTTTATTATTGTGTACCTTTTACGGTTCAAAAAAATAAAATAAATATATAAAACAGTCATAGTAACACGTATTTTTTATATTCTTTTTTTTAAAAAAAATAAAGTTAAAAAAAAAACTTGTCGAAAAGATCGTCATGTGGGGCAACGTGGCTCAATTTGTAATTTTTTTATTAAAGTCTGTCTCATCATAAACCAGTAAAACAATGTAAACATTTACCGAGCATATGCAGTATATAAATAAATATAAATATTCTCCCTTTAAATGCATTACTTGGTGTTGTTGCCGAGTATTACCAAGTCAACTTTAGATAAATACTAAAAATAAAAAGAGTAAAAAAATACTAAATATATATTACAACTTTATATATTATGCTGTGTTACTATACAAACTGTTCAAAAAAACTTTATTATATATAACTTTATCAAAGGTTGTGGCTACATAACGTTTACGCAACTTTATTGTTTATAAAAAAAACAAAATAATAATAAAATATCAATAATAATAAATTTTATAAATTAAAAAATATAAAGTATAAAGTTTTAAATTGAATGACATTATTATGGTGTATATAATTGAGTTATGAGTAAGAAGAATGTTCTACTAAAAGCTAGTCACTGGTGTCTATGTTGACTATGTTCAGTGGAATTAGAAGTTCAAGTTGGTTGTAAAATGAACAGGGTAGGAGATGAAAAGACAAGGAAAAGAAAAAGAGGTAAGGTTGACTACTTGTAATGCTAGTGGTTGTGTCGCAGTTAGTTGTGTCTTAACGGCAAGAGTTTACCAGGCACCACTACCCTGGGTACCTAAAGATTCCAGAGTTAATTATGACACATATTGTTGCTGCTGGTAGTCTGGAAAGTAGGATCATGAGAAAGTAACTAGAAATATACTGACTCGATTGTTAATCACTCTTTACTTTGGCCAAATTTACCATCTGCATTCAAGTTGTTATGGATATATATGTATACATAAGAAGCAAAAGCAATTATAATTAAAATTGGAATAAGAAAAAAAAATCATTTTATCATAAATCATATTGTAAACTTCTTAAAGTGCTTTTGTGACATTTTTTTTTTATCTTTTTGCGTCATTTTTGTTTTAATAGACCAATAGATTGATTATCAAAACTTTTTTAATTGGCCATTTTTATGATAAAGTTTGTCCAATAAGGCACTTTATAGGACACAAAGTCAAACTATTTTAGATATATGCTAGATACGTGTGGTAAAATCCTCGAGTAATTTCACTGGATAATAACCGACGTTACGACCTAAGGCGACAGCTGTCGTTTTCTGTACACGAGAAATTTTTTTTTTTCACTTTTACTATCGAGAGTTGGTAGATAATATTGAACAATGGAGAAGAATTAAAAAAAAAAGAAAGAATTGTTATTATCGTAAGGTTTTTCCTTGAAAAAATTTTTTTTTCTCCCTATTTCTTATAGATTTTATAATAATTTTCATAAAATAAATTTATACAGACTTTTATTTAAAGTTTCGTATGATAAATAATTTTTTTTACTTTTTTTAAATTAAATTTTATTAAACTGAATAATTTAACCAGAATAAATTTTCTTGTTCAAGAAGCAATTAATTTTTATTAAGATAGTTGATTATCATTATTCTCAACTCAAGAAATAATTTCTAATGGAAAATATTAAATTTTATTTTTATAATTTTATAATTTTATTATTAATTATTTATACAATAAATATATAATTAATAGATTGCTAAAATTTAGTTGAAATCTTTATCAAAGACATGATTAAAGTTTTCAGTTTATTAAAAATTTAATATGTCATAAAGTTTATGACATTTAACTGTAACATGAATACGATATTTTAATTTGATAATTTTGAAATGTGTGATGTTTAAGTTGACACGCTATTTATGATATCAACGTTGCATTATAAATCAATTTAAAATTTTATAAAATCAAACAAAATCTCTACTTGTTATTATTTTTTCCGGATATTTAATAATTAAAATCAAAGGAAATAAAAATATTGTTTTTCAATAACAAAGATAATTTAATTATTATTAAAAACAAAAAAAAAATAAGTAAAAAGGCACATCAATTGAAATTTCGAAATATTCAATTTCCAATAGTATAAATAATTACCATAATTATTGTTTATTTATTAAAGTAAAAGAATATAATTAATTAAAATGATAATGTTAGTTTAAATTAGAGAGCTTTTATACAAATTTTTTTATCATCTTTTTTTTTACCCCATCCAAAGTCATGATAAAAAAATAAACAAAATCAACTTTTACAAGCGTCAGCACTTGCAAGAATGCTACTATTATGCAGTTATGGTGAAAACTTGAAAATGCAATATCTTATATACAGTGAACATATTGCTCTGGGCGTTATTTATTTATATATATATTTTTTTTATCCCAAGGTGGTTCGCGTTGTAAAGTTTTTGAGTAACATCATCAAGAATTCTTCGGTACCGAACTTTCATGTGCCCTGTGCTTACTTGAAAAATTATTTGTGTCCTCCGGGTAAACTGACAGACTTTTACAAAATTTTCATAATAATTATTATAAAATCACGAACAGAAAAAAAAAAAATTTAATTAATTTGATGAAAATAACAGTGTTCTTTTTTCCTCTTTAAAAAATTTAAATTTAAAAATATTTAATATGTAGAATTTCAAATATTTATATTGCAATTTTTTTTTTTTTTTCATAATTAAAAAAATTTTAACTAGTCATTACGGTTTGGCAATTTTTTTTTCCCATTAAATACTGATAATACTTTTTTTAAAATAACTGGAAAATTTTTAATGAAATAATTAATATTAAAAATAAAAAAAATTCACGTGTCATTATTATTATTTCACTTTCAACGACTGCCAAATGGAAATATAATTGCTTTAAAATCTATCTGATTGAGTTATTCATTATCCCGAGTGATAGAAATTAAATTGATCGCAAATGTATTAAACGAAAAAATATAATCGATGAATTTTATTTTCATCATTACTAACAACTCTGCCTGACAATGGATTATCAAAATCATTAAAATAAAAGTATAGCATAAATGGTTTTATCGATCAACAGTATTTTTGAAAAAAATCTACCAACAGTGCTAAACAAGATAAAATCCAAGAGGTCATACAGAATAGTCAATATTTTGTAGGAGGTTACTGTAAGTGTATCTTTATATATTCCAAAGTTAAGGGAAAAAAAATAAAAATAAAAGACAAGAGAGTTACGTGCTGAACTACCAAGTACTTCTCGGTCTGCAACATACCAGACATGAGTGCCTAACCAACTTCACTATTATGTAGCATTTTTTTGAGTGTTCTTAGCTGCACATTGAAGTACCGTCGTTGCATCTTTTTGAAATGCAATCGGTGGTTGGTAAAGCTCATATGCATACAATCATTAAAATTTTATATGAATAAATATAAATAAATAAATTAATAATTCGCCAAAGGAAACATGATAAGACGAAAAAAAAAAAATAGAATGATAAATGAATAAATAATTTGTCAAACTTTTTAAATAAATATTTATAAAAAGAAAAAAACAATACTCGATGAAATCATGTCAATGGGAAAACTTTAAGAGCTATTGTTTAATGAAATTTTATTAATTAAATTTAACCGAATTAATTTGTATATATTGACAAGACATTGTTTCATGCAAATTACATTTAAAAGTTCAATGCTTACATATGAATGTTGCAAATCTATGTATCGTTCGTCCAGTTTGCTCTTGGGATGGTTTTTGTTTGGGTGTTACTTTGGTTATATATCATATTCACGTACACACAAATATACTAAAGCGTATATATCTTTAAATTATCTATAGCTGTACACAATACCAATACCCATTGGATTTACCAATAGATCTTTCAAAAAATAAAAAATAAAATGTACAGATACAGACGAATGGTGAATGTGAATTTGTGAAAACTACTTGAAATTCACTTGGTGGAATCTGAACATGGAAGCGTGTGCCTGGGACAAAATTGAAAACTCGATTTTACCAGGACTTAGATTTCCAGAGATATATGAGGCAAGAAATCTAAATCTTTCAGATGAGAATTTTACCGACGTTTGCGATTTGTAAATTTACACGAAATTAAAATAATGAAAATACATTTAAATAAATAGACTTAAATTAAAGTTTTATAAGTGAAAATAATATTATTTTAAATTTTATTTATTGAATAAGAATGTATATGGAAAAAAAATAAATAAATAAAATGAAGTGATAATCATGTGCCGAGGGAAGGTAAAATTTGAAAATTCCCAGAGCTTTATAAATTATAATGTTGATCACCTGAGGGAGGTGACACAATTTAGATATATGTACAATGTACATTGTATATCCACCAGGCAAGATCATGATTTGTCTGAATAATAAATGCAAATTTACAAGAATATAAAAAAATAAATAAAATGAAATTTATTCCGACAATTCTGTTGAATTTAAACGACAAAATATTTAAAAATATAAAATAACGCAAACACCTGCTGTATGAAGCATTGATTATCAACACAGATATTTTAATATTTTAATATTTACGACAAAATAATATTTCTATTGTAGTAAAAAAAAAAAATAAAAAGATTGAAATAATAAAAAAAATATATAAATTTACAGTCTGATAATAATTTTAGTATTTACGTAATTTCAAACTTCTGTTATTTCCCATGTTGCAAGTTTTCATAAAAAAAAAAATATAAAAAAAAACATTTTAAAAGATTAAGATAAATTAAAATTTAGGTATGATAATATTTGTACTAAAAAAAAAAATATTTAAAAAAGGATAATAATAATATTTATTTATTATTTGAAAAGAAATAATTTATAACGATTTAATATTTGTCTGATGGTTCAGTGTCTACACTATGCAAGTCATCACTAGCTTCAAGCCTTTTTTTTTTTTTGCTGTCAAAGAGTATGAGAGATGCCAGACAAACTCGTAAATTTTCTGGCATCGTCAACGAATGATTTCCATATAGATTTCATCGTCCCAAGCAAAAGTCGACTAGTCGTTGTCGTTGTTTGTCTGTTTTACGTGATTTATATACATTGCCTCTCACTTGGCATCTGTATAATACCCAACCTATTCCTACCCAATTTCATAAAGATGATTACATTCTTGGTAAAATTGTTTTGACGTTATCATGACATGAGTCATGAGCTGTGAGTATCAAATTTGATCAAATATATATACATTTATGTGAAAATAGTTATGTGTTTAGCTTAAATACATAGAAAAAATAAAAAAATGAAAAGAAAAAAAAAAGAAAACTATTTTACGGTCTCTGAAGATTGACTTAATATCAAGATAGTTACAACTGACATAAACTCGATCACAAGTTTTATCCAAGTTTGTTTAGTATATACATTATAAAGATATTATAAAAATATTATAAAAAAAAAATATTCGCAAACTTGACAGGCACAGGACAGAGAAAATAGACTAATTTACGTTGACGAAATTTTCAAATATAATCCAAAAATTTATATCAATGTGATTTAATAATATATATACTGTAAATATTATGTGAAAAAGAGAAAATAATATTTATTTTGTTCAAGATGTTATTCATTTTATTGACTCATTAATTTTTTTTTCTTTTTTATTTTTTATTTGCAATGAATGCATGATCGTGGACTGAATATTATTCCAGTTCTATCCATTGATCATCAACCGAGTTAGTATGGTTTTTACGAGTTTCAGCAAAACTTCAGCAATGAAATTCGCTTGTTAGCAACGTCTATTCATCATTTTCAATTTTTTTTTTTTTTTTCTCCCGTTTCCTGATATAATCCATTCAATATCGAAATTTTATTACAGACAAGCATTCACTCGCAAGATTATCGATTATTGAAAATAACATTACAATTATTATTTTTCATAGAATCGTTAGTTTTTGACATGGTTATTTTAGACTTTTGTTTTAATTAGTGAATTTTGTTTGTTAAAATAAATGATTTAATTAAGTTTTACTTGGAAAAAAATAATAATAAAATCTGCAAATCAGATAAACTACTATCAGATAAAGTTACATTGATGTCAATCGGTGTCAATTCAGTCAAATAAATTTATTTTGATAATATTCAATAATCAATTGAGAAACTAAAATGAAAATATCAACAATTATTTTTTCAATTGAACCGATGAAAATATATAAATAAATTATATAATTTTATTTCTTTTCAAGACGTAAATTTTTTTTAGTTGAAATTTTTAAAAATTCAAAACGCAGCAAGATGAAAAGAAGCCTTGCGACACAAGATGAAGCATACATATAAATCAAGGGACTTACGTCAGTATAATGGAGTATCGATTTTTGTAGGGTGTCTTGAAGAGGCAAGGAAAGAAAAAGAAAAAAAAAATTTGTCGAAGGGGTGACCTGTGCAACATTGGCGTTGGCGTTTATTTACTGGAAAATTAACCGTGAGTCAATGCCGTATACCGTGGAGACACCGAATTAGAAAGAATTGTTTCCTTCAAGACGTTTTTCGCAAGGAAATACCGTGATTCTTCTTCGTTTCGAGGGCTTTTTTTCAACCTTCTATTATTATTGCTACTTTTTTTTTCAAGTTGATTAAACAACTATTGGTTAATCTATACTCCAATCGGATTCTTTATTTATATTTTTGATAATCAGTATTTTTTGATTTGCAATATATTTTTATTAATGATTGCAATCAATCAGTTGACAACTATTTACTCTAAAAGGATAAATTATTTATTCAAATGTTGGGCGAATTTTTTAGAGGGACTTGTTGTTATATATAAGTTTATATTTTTAAAAATTATCTACTTTTCGGATTCACCAATGTCATTGTTAGACAAGCCATTATACAACTTAATTCTCATTGATAAATCAAATTAAATCACACCAAATTAAAGGTTATATTCCCGAGAATACATTGGGTCACGAAACTTGATTGCCTTAAATTCTCTTGGTAGAAAATTTCATACAATATAGATGTATATAAAGTAACTCCATTAGTTAAAATATATAAACACTGTGTTGTTGTTGATACAAATTAATTAACATTGATGATACCGTTTTATAAGAATTAAGGTTTTTTAGTACACATAGTACAGTATAGTTAGAAATCCCAACAACCACAAATCCCTTTCTCCCCACACATAACAAAAAAAAAAAAAAAAAAAAAAAAAAAAAAAAAAAAAAAAAAAAAAAAAAAAAAAAAAAAAAAAAAAAAAAAAAAAAAAAAAAAAAAAAAAAAAAAAAAGGGAAAAGTACTTATGATTTTGCAATGTAAATTGAAGAAAAAGTACTTTCATTATAAATAATTTAAATGCATTGCTTTTTAAACAATAAAAAAACAAAAGTATAATAAAATAAAACAAAAAAAAAATAATAATATTACGCACTCGCAAATGTTATACTCTTTTGTGTGTGCTTCATTTAACTTTTATTCAATTTCTTTTTTTTATAATCCTCGACATTAACTACGGAAAACTGGGTGCGGAAATGAAAATGAGATAGAAAGATTGAAAAAAAAAAATCCCGTAAAGTAAAATTGAAAAAAAAAAAAAAGGGTAAAGAATACTGTGCACTGGGCAGTTTGAACCATTTGGATTTTTCTCCCACTAATTATAATGTCAACGGTCGTAGCATTACGAATAATTTCTTCTTCTCTCTTTGTCCGACATTAACTCCATAAAAAGAATTTTTTAAAAATGAAAAAAAAAAACATTCTGGACACGAAGGTATAACCAGCTCTAACATTTCAATGAATAAATTCGTCTCATGAGTCGTAATCTTTTAGCCGGAAATTCTCTGGCTGACCTAACGCGGGTTTTCATCACTGAGTCATAGAAATTTTTTCTTTTTTAACATTTAGCTCTGGTGGCTTATTATTCTCCCGTTTTTTTTTTCTTTTACACGACTGTTGCCACCAATACTTTCTTATACTTTGTTATATTTCATGAATGACATTGGTGGTAGCGCAGACATGGGAGTACAAGAGTCGACTCTAATCAGTTGAATTGGCTGCAATTCCCTTCTCATACTAAAACTCCACACATTTCTCTACATTGGGGACTTTCTTTGTTCATTCTATTTTTTTTTTTTATACTTTTTTCCCTTATATCAATGGTTTATTTATTATT
Organism: Aphidius colemani; assembly: GCA_030523065.1. Taxonomy (NCBI): domain Eukaryota; kingdom Metazoa; phylum Arthropoda; class Insecta; order Hymenoptera; family Braconidae; genus Aphidius; species Aphidius colemani. The sequence continues at coordinate 1,156 of JAPYYR010002986.1, read as the reverse complement.
TTTTTTTTTGTATTGTATCATATTTCTTTTTGGGTACGATGACTCGAAAAGTATAAAGTATGCATTTGGTTAAAAGTAGAAAGAAAAAACTTGCTAAATAAACAAACTCACCAGAGTTATTACTTGCAAAAAATCGATCCTTATCTGAAACAAAAAATTTGAAAAAAAATAAAGCAAATGTTATTAGAGTATTAATAATAATAATTTTAATGTGTTTTTATTAAAGTTTTATAAACAGATAATAGAGCGTTATTTAACTTATGATAAGTACGTGCATTTTATAGTTAATGAACTTGTTTTGAAAACTCGAAATCATATTAACATAACAGAATAATATTTCACTGAAAAGTAACAAATATTCTGCGAGTTTTGACTAAGAGTATTAAAAATATAGTTGACTGTTTGTTAATATTAATTATTTTTTTTAAGGATTATATTTTAACAAGCCTGTAATGTAAAAGCCGATCAACTAATTTAAATTATTAAAATAGTTCAAATGAATTTAAAAAAAAAATGTTACTAGTGATGTTTAAATTTAAAATGCAAGAAATATTAAGTTTTAAATTTTGATTAATATAAGAAAATAAATTAGAAACAAGTATTGGTAAAAGTACAAGAAAAAGTAACAGAAATAGAGCGTCCGGTATTGACGTTTACGACTTTTCTGTTATTTTTTCCGTCTCAGTCGTCTGCAATGCGTATCGATACGTTGAAGGACCGAAAAACCAGTTAAACTTTATTTCAAAGTTTTTTCTAACTGATTTAATTCTTTTTTTTTTTTTTTCTTTTTGAGTTCAACTATATTGCTGAGTATCAGGGTTTGTTGTAGACTTGAGTAGTTATTATTTACTCATAGAAATAAATTTTACATATAAATTTTTACAATAAAAAAAAAAAAATGGAACAATTAAAGTAGAGAAAATAAAAATTTTTCATCGTAAGCTAACCCGAGAAAAAAAAGAGTGGTGCAATACATAAAAAGAATATTAAGACAATTGAAGAAAGTAATATGAATAAGTCAAGTCTTTTTTTTTTCTCTATAAAATAACAAAGCTTCTTTAGACAAGTAACTCATGAAAAACCAAGAATTCTTAACATCAAAGTTCTTTTATTTATTCTTTTTTTTCACTATATTTAATTGAAAATTTTTTTAATT
>JAPYYR010002982.1:0-15227 GCA_030523065.1 Aphidius colemani | reverse complement strand
TTGTAATGATAATGAAATTTGGGTATATACTTACAGAAGAATCATATCTTTCATTTTCACATGAAACGGTGAGAGTTTTTAAAGTTCCACGAACTTGTTTTAAGGAATTAATCAAAGTCATCGGTAGAGTTGAGTCTTTGAGTGGCCAATGAATTATCAATTCATCAAGATAACGCATGTTCATAAAAACATTATCAAAATCTGTACTTTCCATTTCTTCAAATCGTAATACGAGTTCCCTAAGTTTAACACAATTACATTTAATTAATTGCATCATTCGAGAAACAGGGTAGTTATATAAATTTAGCCTTGTCAAGTTATACCCACAGAAATTGATTAGATATTTCAAATCATCTTCTTCACTTTCAAACGATTCATTAAATTGTTCAGGAAAATTATATGTTTTAAAGCCAGAATCAACAAAATCATTTTGCCAATTTTTGCAAACTAAAAAAAAATAAAAATTATTATTATTATTATATTACTCTGTAATTTTTTTTTATTATTCAAAATTGTGCCTTCTACTTACTCTTTTCTAGCCTTGGTTGACTTGCAAATAATACTTGCATGCGCATCATTCGCCATTTACGTTGTTCTAGAAATTGTCTGTCAATTTCACTCAATTCTATTCTACTGTGAATATTATTATAATCATCATCACTCATTACTAGGGTTACCATGTGTGCTAAATCTCAAATCAGGACTTTTTGTCTACCTCGAAATCAAATTGTATAGATAGGAATAAGAAGAGAATTTTTTCTAAGCGTGGAATTTTCACTTTAAACTTTTTCCGCACTTTTCTCAAAAAAGTTTAATATAAAGAAAAGTAGAGAGAAATATTCTTAACTAAAAAAAATTTCTCCGAACATTTCTCCACCCGATTTTATTGGAGAAAAAGTCGAAAAAAATTTTCTCCGTCAGATATCTCGGAGAAAATTCGGAGTTACTGCTGAGATGATCGGAGTAATCACGAAGAAATATTTTCACCACAGATATCAGATTGAATAATAAAGAAAAAAAATAAAATCTTGACAAATCAGGACATTTTATATTAAAAGGACATTTTCAAGACTCATCAGGACATTCATTCTTAAATCAGGATATGTCCTGATAGGATTTCGCATATGGTAACCCTACTCATTACGTCAAAGTTTTGTCTACATAATAATGATAATGTCATTGCCATTTTTGATTTTTTTTCACTGATTTTGCAGATGAAGCCAAAAGTGACAACAAAAATCTGTAACAACTCCCGACAGCTACACAGAGACTTTTTTCTTTGCAAATTTTCGAAATGATATTGTCGTTTATTTCGATATTTAATTGATGTTGAAAAAAAAATTTTTTGCAGCAAGGTCTTGCACTAAAAATAGAATGTGTTCTATTGACTGTGATAGACTTGTAAGACTGATTATAACCATAATTCTAGTGATTAATTTAAGAGCAGATTTATTTGTGTGATAAAATATAACAAAATAAAAACAATTTTAATTTAGTTTAAATTTAAAAAATAGGTATCTCCATGGAGTTTTATATGTAGACCTCCATAAAATTTTAGTACCGCTAGATGATATATTCTCAGTCTACTAAATTTCACTAAAAAATATATTTTTCGAGAGAAATTACGTTAAAATTAAGTAAATTTTATAACTTAGTAAACAGGTGAAATTTTTACTAAACTTTATAGTAAAAATTATTCATCTATATACGAAGAAGTTCTTTAAATTACGTTTAGAATTGTCAGAAACGCAAAAATTACTATTTTTTTTGTAAATTATTTCTATCGTAAATTCAATATGTTAACTATGTCTATATGTAAAAAACTTGGTGTTGCATATATATTTTTCTTTATTCTTTTTGTTGATAATAAACTGACAAATAATCATTATATTAAACTTCAAATTCCATTTAAAAATTTATATCTATTAATAATAAAAAGTAAAAATTAAATGTAAAATATATTGAAATTAATTCTACAGCATCTTAAATGTTGATTATTTACAATCAATTATTAATATATACATTTTAAAAAAACAAAGAATAAAGTCAATTATTCATGTAATGATAATATCACGATGCTGTGCTTACGAAATAAAATATATGGCTACATATTTAGACATTTTTTAGTATAATTTTTATGTAATAGTAATGTCATGTAACATTTCGTATTCATTTTTTTTTCAACTTTAAATTAAGTTCAAGTATAAAATTATAATCAGTGATTATTGCAGCCAATGCCAGCTGACCAGTTGCAAATTCCACCCACCGGATCAAATGATAAATTTGCTGGACAAGTGTACTCAGTTGGTATAATTTTTTTATTAGCCATTTGTGTGCATGTTATAAATTTTTTGCAAGATGTTGGATGTGCAAATGTTCCTTGATCTAAGCAACCAATTCTTCCAACAGGTGTTATGTAAATTTTATTTTTTAACTCAGGTTTTAATGATAGCTTTGAATCTTCATCAACATAATAATCATAATCAATAATAGCTGCTTGTCTTGGTTTTAATGGTTGAATTATTTTATCAAAAGCATCAATTGTTTTTTGACGTTGTCTTATTAGTTTTGGTGTTGTTGTTGTTGGTTCAGTTGGCACAAATATTGTTTCAATAAATTGGGATTTTTGATCATCTCTCTCTCTTGTTGATGTATCTTTACCTATCCATAATTCATTGTCTGTTAATAATCATCTCGTTTCATTTTACAATAATAATATTCAATTGATCGTTAGTACATAATTAAAATAATGATATTAAAAACATAAACATTGTTAAGAAACAAAAAATAAATCAGCGACAGAATGATATGAAGCAAGACGATGATGAGTTATTACGTAGATATTTGAAGAGTCTCTGCACCATCCTGAGACTTTCTTTTTTTTTGTTGAGATGAACTTGAGTGTATTGGTTAGTTGAATGATGAAGCAACGTTGAACTTTTTCATAGCTGAGGGATAAAAGTCAATTTAAAGATAATAATATTAATAATAAATAGTAATTATTATTGTTTTTTTCTATTTAATTTATATAGAGTACCAATGATACCAAGTGATAGTGATAATAGTTTTATAATGACATTTAAAAATAATAAAAAGCAAATATTGAAAATAATTATTACGATGATGTAATTTTTGTTGTAATTAAATAAATATTACCTGCTTGGAATGCAGAGGTGACTGTTGATGGATCAGCGAGCTCTTGGGCTCGTCTATTTTCATCAAAATATTTATCTGTTTTACGTGAATCAATTCTACTGGAGAAACGCTCATCCAATGTATGACCAACTGTTGTTAAATTAAATTGTTAAAATTAATAATATCAATGTTTATTAATTCGCAACAAATAAAAATTTACTAACTTTTAATTGGTGATGCTGAGGGTCTAATTAGTGAAGCTGGTCTTCTTAACAATACTCGATTATTTTTGATGACTGTTTCAATCTATGAACATAAAAAACAAATTAATAAGCATAAATTTTATCAAACATTATTTAATCATGTTAAATGAATTAGATTATTAAAATTAAAAATAGCTAAGCATTATTAATAGAAATTTCTTGTTTTTTATAAACTATGGTATAGAAATAATTATATATTATTTTAGAAAAAAAATAAGATACGAAGGAAAAGGCAGAAATAATTCTGATGAAGATTCGCACAGTTGTCTGTTTATGGCGATTGGTATTATTATTGTTTTTTTTTTTTTGAGGCATTAAGATACACGTCGTGATCGTTGACGTATGATTGTTAGACCATCCACGTGTTAATTTAGCTTGATTTGTATTTTGAAAAAAAAATTAAATATATATATTAATGTATAAATAAAATTTATATATTTCAATTTTTTATGCTCCAGTTTTATAGCAGAAGTTTTATATTTTTGTTTATTTGCAGATGCAGTTTATTTTTTTTCCATCTTCCAAATTTGTTTACCATTCCCAGTGTGTTTTATATTTTTGTTTTTGTTGATTTTATTTAACAAAACTGACCTCCTGTATGGCTTCGGAAAAGCTGCTTTCTGCGATGTTCTGATCATCAATTGGTACATTGTCTTCTTTATTTTTTGTTATGTTGTTTATGTCCAATTTTATTTGTGGAATATCAGTTGTGAAACTTTGCATGGTTGTAGAAGACGTTTGCACTCGACTACGTGAGGTAGAATTACGACGTTTTTTATGAAAAGATATTTTTTTAGTTGAATTATTGACTTGTTTAATTGGTGATGATTCTTGGATTAATACAGGAATTTCAAACGTTTGATTTGTATTGCTTGGAGTTTTTAATAGTGATGATCGTTGACGAAATGATTGTCTAGATGATGGTCTTTGTAAACGAGAAGTGTCTTTAATTTTTGGTGCTTCTTGAAACCTTACTCTTCCACGTGAACGAGAACGAGATCCAAGATTTATTTGAGACAGTTCAGTTGTAGATGTTGCTTCAACAAGTATTGAAGGTGATGAATTACTTTCAGTGGTAATTGGTTCCTCTTCTTTGTTGTCAATTAAAATTTTAATTTTATTTTTTTCTGTTGTCGTTGATGCATCAATTTTTTTGGTAACCAACATTGTACTAACACTGGATGTTGTCATTTCTGTTGATTCAGTTGTCATGGGAATTTCTGTGTTTTTTTCTATTTTACTTTGATCATAATGAAGACTATTTAATTCATTATCAGCATTACTAGAAAGTTCTGTTGTTGTAATTGATATTTCTTCATTCGTGAATTTACTTGAAGGCATAACTGTTGTTTCAAATATCATTGTGGTTTTATCTTCAGCATGATTACTTTTCTCAGTCGTAATACTTGATAACTTTTCTGTTGATTTTTTGATGATGATGATGATGATGATGATGATGATGATGATGATGATGATGATGATGTAACTGTTGTTTCATCAAAATATTTCATCAATGTCGATAGAGGAACATCTGTTACTTGATCACGACGACTTGGTATTGTCACTTCATCAGTCTCAGCAAAATTTGTTGTCTTTATGCCATCAGTTGATCTAGCACTTGGTTTTTCAGTTGTTACATCATCAAATTTATTTGTCATAGTTGTAAAAATTGATTCATCATTGATAATACTCTCAGATGTGTATGGAATTTCAGTGGTTACAAAATTAGTTGATAAATTTAATGAATCAATTGTTGTTGGTGTCATTGTATTTATTGTTATTTCATCAATATTTTTTGTAACGAAAAATCCTCTATTAATTACTGAAGCTGTTGTCAAAGTCGTGGAATTTATTGTTGGTTTTAAAGTTATGATTAAATCTTCAGTTGATGATGTTTCATTCAAATCTTTATTTTCAACACTATAAAGTTTTGAAGTTACTCTTCTTCTTGATACATTTTGTCTTACAGTCTCTTCAGTATTAATATTATCTCTTGATCCTCGTTTTCTTGGCTTTGAATCATTCAAAAGTCTACGACTTTTTGATACTCTATAATTTTCAATTTTATTAAAACCGCTATCTTCTTCATTATCATCTTGTTCAAGAACTTGAATTCTCAGTATATTTTTTTTATTATTTGGTATTAAAACTCCATCTGGTAAATTTAAAAATGCAAATTGATGATTATTATCACTTTCAGAATCTCCAAAACCAAGAATTTTAACTGGTACTTTTTTACCATGATTATTTTTATTTGAAAAATAATATTTAGCATCATTTGATGTTTGTAATTTTTTTTGTTCATTTAATTTAACACTAGACACGTCGTCTATCAGGTCATTATTATTTTGATAAATTGAAGAACTTGATGTGCCAGAAGTAGCATTAGCAATGTTACTTGTTGTCAAATTATTATCAGTATAAATAAATTCACCAATCAGCTGCTTGAGAGTTGGTAGCTCATGACTTTTCTGCTTGACCTGAAAAATTTTGTTTTTTTTTTCCATTTTTTTGTTTTTTAATTTAATAATTTAACTATCTAAGAAGAGTTTGATTGAAGCATACAATAGATAAATGACTCCTTCGACGTTCAAGGTCGAGATGTTGGTCGTCAAGTTTATTTTTTTATTATATATAATAAGCATAGCTCGTTATGATTATCAGTTTTATCATGGCAATCGTTTTTATTTGTACATAGTTTATTTATTTTAGTTGTTTTGGTTTCTGTGTTTTATTTTTTTAATGATGTATGATATGGTCTATCGTGATTATGACGATGATGGAATGTAAATTGTTGTTGTTGTTTTTTTTTATTTGTTGTATGACAATCTACGTTTGGTGAGCATAACCAGGTAAATTGTTAAAAACTGATTCTATTTGAATTGTTGATGAATCAATTGATGGCTCTGTCATGAAATAACGTGCTCGACGACGGGAAAATACCCTTTCGATTGGCAACGTTGATTTCTCGTGAGATCGCTCAGTTGATTCATGAATGTCATTTGATACAATATGGCTTGAACTTGATCCATTATTGTCTAATATATCAAATTTTTCAAATGGAATTTTTTTAGATCTTATATGTGATGATATTATTGTTTCAATCGAAATTTTTTGTCTCTCAGTTGTCTCTGATTCCATAATGGATGTAACAAGTCTTGTAACTGGAATAGGTGAATTTGTTGTGGACATATACTGATAGGATTTTGGTGTTGTTGTGTAAGTTTGTGATTTTCTCTGTTTAGCATCAGCAAAATAATCAAATTTTTTAGTTGATAATTGATTTTCAACAAGTGAATTTTCAGTCGTTGTTGTTGTTGAATGACGAGGGTAAGAACGATTTTTTGTTTGATTATTTTGGGATGATATATTATTGACTGTAAATATCTTGTCTTTATTAGATATTGGTAATTTTGAAATTGAAATTGATTGTTTTTTTGTTACATTATCGTCATTTGTAATTTCATAGTTATTAGATGTAAAGTAAGTTCTACCCTCCCGAAAATCTACAGAACTATTTATTTTTTCTGATATTTTATCAGGATAAATATCAGTATTAGTAGTAGTAGAAGTAGTAGGAATAGTTGATGATAGATCAAATGGATAGATAGGAGTCAATAAAAGTGAATTTGAAGTTGTAATTGGAGCTGAAGTAGAAGTAGAAGAAGTTAACTCGCTTGATAAGTTTTTGACTTCTTGGCTTATAGCAGGAACATTTGATTCTTGTGTTACCTCAGGAATTTTTTCAGGTTCTTCAATGTTATCATTAGAAGTTGTTGTATCATATTTGATTGTTAAACTTTCATCTCCATTACTTGGGACAGAAATGTTGGAATCTTGTATTACCTCAGGAATTTCAGGTTCATCATGAGAATTATTATTATTATTATTAATTTCTGATTCATCATCAGGAGTTTTGGATGTTGTGGATGTTGTGGGAACTGGTCTTCGTCGTACAAATAAACTTTTTCTACGATTATTATTTTTTTGGGTTTCTAATGGTTCTTCTGTTGGACGATTTTGATTTTTTAAAATTCCAAAACGACGTCCTACAGTTGAGGAATTTATAGGAGCATTGGTTGTTGTTGTTGTTGTTGTTGATTGAGATATGGATAATGGTCGTTTTCGAATAAATTTTCGTTTTACAAAACGTGTTGTAGAGTCAGGAGATACAGTTGTTACGGAAATTTTGGAATTAACAATTGGAATAATAATTTCATCTTTAATTTTTTCAGTTGTTGTTGATATAATTTTACTGTCTTCCTGTAAAGTCGTTATTTCATCTTCTGGCTCTTCAGGTACTGTTGTAAAATCAATTAAATCAACTGACGTTATTGGCAGAAATGTCGTTTGCTCTGAAAGTAAAAATGAAGAATCTGTTGTAATTTCATCTTCATTATTTTTATCAGTCATTGTGTCTTGAAGAGTCGTCATAAAAGTTGTTGAATTTATTTCATACTCAGTTGTACCAATATCAACCTGTGATAAATTGTATTCCTTGCTTTTTTCAATCAACAAATTTTGTTCTTGAGAATTCATTTGTACCTCATCAGATGAGGATGAATTATTACTTGTTTCATTAATGACAGGACGAATTCTTTTGAGAATTTTAAGTCTTCGATGAGGATTTTCACTGATGCTCTGTTCATCATTAGTTACTGGTGTTGAATCAGTTGTTGTAGTCACAGGTCTTCGTCTCAATGTCACTCGTTTTCTAACTGGTTTAGCTTCCTCAGCAGTTCCATCATTTTCTTCTGATGGCACTTCAGTATCTTTATCTTCTAAATCAATATTATTCATTGCAAGATCTGTTGATGTTGCTGTTGTTGATGATGATGCTAAAGTAAAACTTGTTTCTGGTCTAATTGTATCACTCTCTAACGTCAACGACTCAATAACATTAAGCTCAATTTTTGTTTCTGGAATAATATCATCTGGCGTTTTAAATACACGTATATTTTTTATATTTTTTTCATCAATATTATTATCATTATTTGTAGATTTAGAACGTGAAAATTGTGAAGAAAGATCAGAGTTATCATCTTGAGCAATTCTTATGATAGGACTATCACTTACATCAGATATTTTCGTTTTAAGAACAACCCGACGTTTTGAAGCTCCAGTTGATTGATCAATTGGAGTTCCAGTTGGTCTACCTCGTCTTCTTGATGATAAATTTTTAGGTTTATCATCAGTTATTTCGGTTGTTGTTGTTTCTAAATTTTTTGTTATTTTTGATGATAATCTAGTTCTAGTTTTTTTTTTATTATTATTATTTTCAGTTGTTGATGTTAAAGGAGATGTTGTATATTTATTATTACTTTTTCGTCTTCCATTGAATCTTGAAACTTCAGATGTACTTGGTACATCAATTTCTTCATTATCAAGAATATTATCATCGGATCGGGGATTAATTGTTGTTCTTACGCGTTTTGCAAACGAATTCAACGGCCGTGCAAAGTTTCTCGTTGGTCTATTACTCACCTTTGTTCTACTTGATTCTGTATAACTTGGCTGTGTTGTTGTACTCGTTGTTGTTGTTGTTGTTGTTGGTCGTCCTCTCCTTGATACTCCATATGGTCGTGATTGATTTACTGGACTTGTTGATGATTTAAATAATGTTGTTGATTTTGTACTTGCAAGAGCTGGAAGAGTTGTCAATAAAATTTCAGTTACTGAATTATCAACAAGTTGAACTGAAGGCTCAGTTACTGATATTTTTTCTTCACTTGAATCTATTGAAGTTAGTATAAATTCTTCTGTTGAAGATGTGGGAATTGTTGTTGACTGTACAATTGAAATGAATTGATTTTTTGAAATTTCAGGCTCCAAAGATGTTGATTCAATTGGAGACTCGTTGACTGGTTTTATATCCTCAATTGAAGACTCACTGGATTTTAATGTTGTGCTTCTAAAGTTATGGGTATTTTTGTACCTAAAAAAAATACAATCATTATCAAATAAACGTAGAAAAATTCACATAAATATTTTCATCTATTTAAATTATTTATAATTTAAAGGATTAGGAAAAAAAAAATCATCATTAAATGATAAAAACCTAGATTTTTGAACAGGTTGCTCCTTTGACATAATTTCTTCTTCTTCATCCGAGATACCATCCTCACTTTCAATGCTAAAAAATAATTTTTTTCTATCAAAATAAACATATTCAATTAATGATAATGTTTTTAGTAGTATAATAATAAAAATTTAATTTACTTGTCATATCTTTCTTGGCTTAAAAATTTAGGTGGAGTCTCATCACTCGATTCATTTTTATCGTCAAGATCATTTTCATTTCTAAAAATAAAATTACAGTTGCGTTTACATATTAATATAAAAATTTCTATTTAAATTCTTTGATAATTTCTTGCTTGTGCAATAGGAATTTTTATAGACTTATGATGTCATCTGCTAGATATATTTTTATTTTCATAATTTTCATATATAAATATTAAATTATCATATGAAATATGAAAATTTGTAGAAGGTCATTGCTTTCAAGTGAAAGTTAAAATAACTATTTTTCATCAAGTGATATGAACTTCAAAAAATAATATAAGCATGACAATATTTACAATGTTGTATATTATTCGACAGGTTAAATACCATCGAGATATTAATTTCAGAAAATTTAACATTTCGCAATTCAATAAAAGAGAAAGTATTCTCAACATTATTATCATTATAAACTCTCTCGAATTTTTTAGTATGAAAATTATTATTTTATTTAATTTAAAATTGTATCATTAAATTTAAAAAAAAAAGGACAAAAAAGTATCATCAATATTTTGTTTAAAATTTATGAAAAATAAAAAATATTCTTACGCAGGTGTTGTTGGCCTTGAACGTCGGATATTAACATAACTTGGAGATACTTTTTTAGTTGATGATTGATTCTCAATATGTTCTGGTAAATTGCTGATCTCACTGTCATCAGTAGATGCAACATCATCATTATCTTGGTGTTTTTCATCAGATATTATATCTTCTTTTTCATCATCAGAATCATCATGTGCAGCTGTTGTTTTTTGACGTTCAATTGTAACATATTGTGGTTTACCAATTCTTCTTCGACTTTTAACTTCAGGTATGTCATCAAGACCTTCAAATTGTGAATTACCTGGAGCGTTTTGTACTGTATTTAATTGTTTTGTTTTTGTTGTGGTTGTTGTTGTTGTTCTTGGACTTGTAACACCAAAACTACCACTAAATCTTGTTGCTTGACGACTCAAAACTCGTTCGTATAAACTTCTTGTTATTGTTGCTGGTGTCATTTTATCATTACCTTCAATTTTATCTTTACCTTGATAATTTAATTGTTTTTCTAATTGTTCTAAGCCACCAGCTTTTTTTATTAAATCAATTAATTCTTTAATAACACGTGGATCTTCTTCATCTTCAATATTAAATTCTTTTTCAGTTGTTTTTATTATTCTTGATGGAATTGTAGTGATTGTTTGAGTCTCTGTTGTTGTAGCATCTGTAGTTGTGGTGGATGATGTTGTTGTTGGTCTACTTCGATTGATTGTTTTATACTGATGTGGCTTTGATGTTGTACTGACAGGAATTTCATCATCAGTTTCTTCAGAAGTATTAATATCATCGTCTTCAAATTCTTCATCTTCTTCTTCTTCGTTTGATATTGATTCAGGTGTTGTTGTTGTACGACGTGTTGTTGGTGCTTTTGTTGTTGTCGTTGTTGTCGTCGCAGTATTGGCCTTGGGGCATATAACATTTCTTGGATAATCACAAGAATCTGCTGCCTTGTTAAAAACAAGTCCTTAAAAAAAATAAAATATATTTAAATAATATAATATATATTTCATTTTTAAAATAAAGATAATTTACCTGATGGACAAGTAAATGCATGTGCAACAACACCTAAACCTCCAGGACCACTATCTAAACACCAAAAATATTTTTTACAATCTCGAGGATGTGAAAAAAATCCTTCATCTTCACATTTGAAATCTGGAATTTAATAAAATATATATAATAATGTAATTTATATTCTTGAGTAAAAATAATGTTTGTTGAAAAACTTGTTTTAGTTTTTTTATTAACTTGTCTATCATTAAATCTTTAATCAATCAATTCAAAAAAAAAAAAAAAGAAAAACAAACAAAATAATAATTTAATTAATTGAAATAAATTATAATTACCACTTCCAGGATCAGGTGTTGTTGGTGGTTCTGGAGTTGTTAATTTATTACTATCTGATGACTCAGCTTGTTCATTTTTTTTCTGTTCTTTTCTACGACTGCTTGAACGACTTCTTGTTCTTGTTTTTACATGACTTTTATTTGACTTATCATTGACTTGTTCATCACTTTCAGAATTATCCTGTTGATCAATTTGACTTCTATCACGAGATTTAGATGTATTATCATTTGGTCTTGACACAATTCTTTTTCTTGTTGGATGAATTTTATTAGATTTCTTTTGATTTGAATTTGATTTACGATTTACAAGATCTTCATCATCAGTTTGTTTATTATTTGTTTGACTTTTAATTTTTTTTTGATTAACATTTGTTTTAGTTTTTTGAACTGACTGATTACCTTTAATATTACCAGTTAATAATGTTTCTTTAGCAGCTTCAATAAGTGGATAAGGTCTACCATGACATTTACCACGAAAATCATCATTATCAATTGACCAAAACATAATACCACCAAGTTTTTTTTCAATAGCATATAATGCTTTAATACGTACAATATTTTCATCATCATAACCAACCCATTGATTACCTTTAAATGCATATGGTCCCATGGCTTTTGAATTTGGCTGTACAACTTCCCAATCATTTGATTTATCAATATTTTCACATATTTCATAATAAGCAAGATAACCTTTTTCTCTTGTTGCATCACCCTCTTCACCTGGTCCTTCAGCTGGTGAACCAATTTCAGTTGATTCATCATTTGACAATGTATATGATCTACCATATGTTGGTATACCCAATACAATTTTATTTGATGACACATCATGTTTTAATAAATAATTCATTGTAAAATCAATCGTCAGTTCAGTATCAAAATTATATTCGTTATCTTCTTCCAATCCATATAATGGAGCATGATGATTAACTGATGGTTCAAATGCTGAATGATAGTCATATGATAGTAAATTAAAAAAATCTAAATATTCATTTAATTTTGGTAAATCATATCCTTTTTCAAGATATTCAATTCCAGCTGGTATTGCCATTGAAAGTAATAGTCTTGTTCTACCAGTTTTTGATGATTCACGTTCAAATTCTTCACGAAGTTCTTGTACAAGATCAGCATAATTATTTTTATCTCTTGGTTTACCTCCATCTCTAAATGATGGATATTCCCAATCAAGATCAAGACCATCAAAATGATTTTGACGTAAAAACTTTACTGAATTTTTAACAAGTTCTTTACGACGATTTGGATCAGCAACCATTGATGAAAATCTACTTGAACCTTCATTCCAACCACCAATAGCTAACATTGTTTTTAAATTTTTATTATAAGTTTTGAGACCAGTAAACTTTGCATAACCACCTGTAATATTATATTTATTTAATAGAAGTTATTATTAAATTGTTATTTTATTTTTTTTACATTATAAATATATATTCCTTACCTTTTTCAATATCTTGATTATCAAATGGTTTTAGTGTATTTTCTTTAGTAAAACCACCAAATGCATAAATAAGATGTGTGCATAAATATGGATTAATATTTTGTGGTGAATATTTTGCTGTTCCAGGTCTGTATACTGACCAATTTGTATAATAACAAACCACTCTTTGCTCAGCGTTGCCTGAATAACATTAAATATTTAATCTTTAATAAATTTCTATTTTGGTTCTTATGGATTTTTTTTTTAATATGCAATTGATACATCAAAGAGTTTGTAGAATAAATTTAAAAATGACATTGAAACAAATACTAAATCCATGATGAAGTATTATTTTAGATTTAATTTATTGTGTTAGTAATAATAGTATAATGATAAGGAAATTGTAGACTCAATTATTTATTAAATGAAAAAAATAATGATGAACATTTACCATATTCAAGGCCAGCCATCAAGATTGCTAGCCAAAGAGCAAACGCCATTCCTCCAGTTTTCTGAGATAAATAAAAAAATAAACAATAAACCAATAATTAAATAAAAGTAAATGTTATTTTTTTTTAGTTTATAATTAATCATTTTATTGATAAAAAAATTATAAATAAATAATTCAATCCTGTACTTTTACAATTAGACTTGTTCTATTTGATTGTCTTTTTTTTCAATGGATTTGTTGTTAAAATATCAACTTATTTATGTAATAAATTTTAATAATTAACTTTGAAAAATAATAATTAAAAATTAAAATAATAAACGTATTTATCCGTAAATTTTTTATTTTAACAATTGGCATTTTCACTGACAAAATGCACAATCGAAAAGTCACATTGTAAATGTATAAAATCGAAATCAGTTTAAATTTTAATTTACATATTTATTAAGTAAATATTTTCTACTGTGTTGCTGTTATGTAAAAAAGGATAATTTATCTAGTAAAACAAAATTACAGTCATAAGATTATTAGCTACATTATTGATAGATGCATAAATTAAAAAAAATTGGCATATTAAAACAGGAAATGATATGCCTGGTTGCGATCAGTTGCAAATATTTATTGTACTGCAAATCCCGTGACTAAATTAATACAGCCAAGCCCTTGATGTTTACCAATGATTCAGAATAAAATCATGAATAAAAAAAAAAACGGATGTAAAATATACTTAAATATATCTTTAACTGATCGCGAAAAACTATCACGTATCAAAGAAAAACGTGTGACGTCGGCGAAACGGTTTTTTCCACTCGAGAATTTTATATCGACTTGTTACTAACGAAATACTGTCATGTCGTTAATGTACTATTGAAAAACATCAAAAATAATTCAATTTAAAATAAAATAATTACTTAATTATACAGTGGAGATAAATAATATTATGAAAATTGTCAAAGACATCCGACAGACTCAGGAATTTTTGGATATTAATTAATTTATTGAGACATAGTAGAGCACTGATGTCGTTCGATGCTCTGGCACTCCTCTTTCATTATGCAACGTGAGTAAAGAGAAAGCAAAAAAATAAATAATTTAAAAAAAAAAATAAAAGAAGGAACGAACAAGTAAGTATATATAATAAGTCGGTTGACTTTCTTTGGAACCGGCATTTTTCGAGTACGAAATATATAATCGCATTTTTTTTTTAATTACAAGTTTTATTACAGATTGAAGTGTTAGCTATCAAATAGCTGTATTATTTATTATAATGATATAAATATAAAATAATTTCATTTTTCCTTTCGTAAATTTTGTTTTTATTTAATTTATTTCGCAAATAAAATTGTCTTTTTTCTTTTAATTAAATAATATTTTTTTTATTCTCAAAGAGAAAAAGAGCATTTCGTAATGTATCTAATAATTGACATGTGAAATATTTAAATAAATAATTGTAATGATTATTGGTTATTTCGATCATTATTATGGATTTTATTTCGATATATGAAATAATTTTTTTAGCTTGATGGTTGTAATTAAAAAATTTGGTTCATACAAGAGTTTAGTTGTAATGATTTTTATAATAACCACAGTTTATGTTAAATAATTTAACTTAAATTGAATAAATTTATGTATGTTTATATGAATTATGATTAAAACATGCTGAATTGATATGCCTTATGTATCTTAACCGTTATAGTATTGTGGTTTTTTCTACAAGCTTGCCCTGGATATTGTTGGCAGATTAAATACACAGTATTTTGAACGAGTCAGTTGCAATCTATTCT